>MU384069.1:0-46519 GCA_022495065.1 Xylaria telfairii | reverse complement strand
TATTTTTTTAGTTTATTTTTAATATATTTTTTATATTTATTATATTAATAAAATATAAAAAAATATTTAATTAAATTAAACTTATAATAACTTTATAACGTTTTTATTTTAATATAAATATATTAAAAATAATTTAATATTTTTAATACTAGTTTAAAAGTAATTAAAAAGGTTTATAAGCAGCGTTACAAGTATTTAAAAATAATTAAAAGTATACGAAGGCACGTAAAAGTATACGGAGGTATTAAAAGCACCCGAACGCACGCGAAGGCATACGAAAGCGTTAAAGGCACTCGAAGGCACGCGAAAACAGTTAAAAGTACTTGAAAGCACCCGAAGGCACGCGAAGGCACGCGAAGGCAGTTAAAGGCACTCGAAGGCACACAAAGGCACACGAAGGCACGCGAAAGCGTATAGAAGCGTTGAAGGCACGCGAAGGCATACGGAGGCGTTAAAAGCACGCGAAGGCAGTTAAAGGCAAACGGAGGCAGTTAAGGCCAAAAAAGCTGTAAAAATCTATCTTTACTTATTTAATTTACTTGCTAATTAATTAACTTAAGTTAAGTAAACAGATCGCTTAAAACAGTTAAACAAGGCAGATTTCGGTCTTAAGTCAGTTAAAAAAAAAAAAGGCGTTTTTTTTGTTTTGTTTTGCTTGTGTTGACCGCTGACTAGCCCTACCAGCAGTTAGAACTGTGACAACAGGTTGTCAAGCAAGAAGGCTTATATATAATAGCGCCAATAAACAGGGTCGGCATTGGTGCCGAATTGTGTTGTTGGCTACTGGCAATAGTGTTGATTACTGCAAAAAAGTATTATAGATGGAGTTGGAAGCGATGACAAGTGCCGAAGAGCTAAAACCTACATCCAATAGGTACACCTGAGATTATAGCTTGCTGTCACACAGCCAACACGAAGTGCCAACACCCGGAGACATTACGGTAACATATGCAGCCAGAAGCCAGTGCACCGAGGTACTGATTACTAGCTATTAACTATTGGTTAGCCAGGATCGCGAACTCGTGCGGAAGGCCTGCCCAGCCAGGGACGGGTAGGCCAAAGTACGAGTGCAAGCACAGTAGAAGGGAAAGGGCAAGATTATATTGATGGATGAAATAGGAAAGGAAGTATAGGTGAAATTGAAAGAAAATAATATGTAACAACAACCTCGACGATTTAATTTACGGAAATGGTGGTAGCTGTAAACGATCTCGCGATATCTCGCCTGCTACTATCAACGAATAGCTACATCCATATGCAGCGATATCAATACGGTTGCTTGCCCATCTCATATGTGCATATAATATATATGGTCCTGTAAAGTATCTTGCAAAGTTTCAGCTTCCACCTCACCCGTGCAGTAATCAACTATCCAAAAGAAGCTTACGAAAGTGAGTACGGCAACTAGACGCGAGATTATTTAGATCATATAGGCAATAGACCTCCCACCTACCTTCATAACTACTATTAACCCTACCAAAATTATCGCAACCTGGATACCCTTCCAAGCTGTCACAGCCAAACCTTTATTATAAAAGTCCTGAAATAGTAAGTAGGTAATAATGATGTTTCTGCAAAGTATTGAGGGGCCATCTCTTCTTCGGTAGGGGCCATGAGGTCAGTCAAAAATAACATTGTCCAATCTATTACGTCTTGGGCTCTTTTGATACTCGTGTTTGCTTCCCGCAGTAGACCAGTAGGTTAGTATGAAATGCGAGTAACAATTGTTAGCCTGGGTTCCTTACTTAGGTACTAGTGATGATTCTTAGCGGCCTACGGCTCCATCTTAGATGGACTCGATATTTTGCTACCGAGATTATCTTTTTCTCCCTCTTCCGCAACCCACAACCGGCCCATGAGGAGGCTTTCTCGTATCCTATATTTTTTATTCAGCCGACGAACTACGTTTTATCACGAGCCATTCAGCCAAACATATGTCTAGCTCATGTTATCATTAGTCTACTTCAAGTGTAATGTCATAGAGGGGAAATATGAATTTGTACCCCGAAGAAGTTTCTGCGATCTACTATATTACCTTGTCGAAACCCAAAGAGCCCCGCATACAATGTAGTATATACAGGAGAGAAGTTTCACTTGCTGTTGAATCAACTCATCGCGCGTAATGGGGGACTCTAAAACATAGGAGAATAGGGATCATGCCATTATATCTAGCGATAGAATTCAGAGGCACTCTCAATAATTGCTTGTATATTGAACTCTGCTATAGTGGCCTCTACTACAACCGTCCAGCGAGGACTTCCTGTATAGGGAACTTGCCAGTTACCCAAAGCGGGTGAGGCTCAATCCATAATGCATTTACTATAGGCTCTTCACAGTGTCTAGCTACCTGCATTAGGTATACATGTTCCAGTTTCAGATCTACTCCTTGCAGCGGGTGTTTCCGCTTCCTCGGGCACCAACCCTATTTGGGCGATCTCATTATGAGCGACCAGATTTGTGTCCCACTCTTTTCCTTGACAAAGGAATCTCCAAGTGGCGGCAGAACAGCACAATACTCTGGAGATTCCTCACGTCAAAGAACGGTTATATCAACCGGTGTACAAAAGAGAGTGACAGGTTACATTGTAATATGCCGCGGCCTTGGTATCACTACACTCGGGCTCGGGGTTTAGTGAAGCACCCGACGAGATACAGCACAGACTGCTTAACCTGCCTAGTATAGACACTCTAGAGCAGACTACCTTTCTAGTATACATCACCTAATCTACACTATTTGGTGTAGTGTGGTATATAGTGTATTTCCTTCGGCAAGGGTGAGAGAGAAATGGGGTTTTTGGATCGGCATCCTTTTCCTGGCAGTAATATTGCTTCTTTGGGTTGTATCGCAGAAATGTCCCCCGTAGCGCACGGGTAACTAACATTACATTAACCCTCTTTGGGCGGGAAGCCTTCCACTTCGGGGGTCGTTGCGTCTCACGTGGTAGTTACTTAAAATGCCAATTGTTCAATTTTTCAATGGTTGTCGTGCTTCCCCTCTCTCTGCCCTCTCCATTATTAGCGCATCACATAGTGCAGACACTTGCAGCTAACTCCCATGTTCTCGGATATGTAGAGCGGGCTCTGTTATGGTTTTATACCACGTCCCTCACCGCTGGAAGTACTCTTATCTGCCGATCACAATTCACGAAGGGTCATTCATGAAGCGATTCGAAGCATATGTGCTAACCTTGGAAATAAGCATTTCCTAACAATGAGTCTGGCCCCATAACAAATACACCTCTATAGTGGTACTGTTGTAAGCTTGCAACATGAGGCGACATCATGTGCAGGAAAATACCGGACTAAGGTCCCGAAGTCATGGTTGATAGACGGGATGGTTCGATGCGCGGTTTTAATTAGTGCTACAGCTCAGAGGGTCTGTCTAGCTTCTTCAGGGTAAGCTGCAAACCCTAACAACAATAGTAGATGGATGCTGGACTGTTGGTTGAGTTCACTTTGAAAGGCACTTCACTACCCATCCATCTCATTGGGTCATTTTAGAAGTTGCTTGTGACCCCTCACATCAAGCTGCGCATAAAGCCTGATATCCTTTCGAGGCGCCCTTTGGTAGATTGATCACGCGTTGTGGCGCCAAAGAGGTCAAAGAGGTCAAAGAGGTCAAAGAGGTCAGAAATTAAAGAAAAAATTGCTGAAGACTATACTAAACAATCTGTACCTTGCTCTAGCTTGCAACATTACCTTGCCATAGTGGTTCGAGATGTGCAACCGCAACCTTACTACTGCGTGTACCTGACGTATGTTGTGCTCCTAGGCAGACTAACCTGACCCTACTATCGTGAACTGGGGGTGCCCTGGAAATCCTCCAACACCCCTGCAGCATACAGCAGTCGCTTAGAGCTTGTGCTAACGATCGCCCACTACTGTACACCATACCGCGAGTACCTATCTCGCGTGGCTCTCGAGGGCGGTATAACACCAAGTGTTTCATCTATGAATCCGCCCTCGTCCTTTTAGTGTTCTTCCTGTCCTGTCCTTCGTTCGACGCAACTTGTCGAGCACGATACCGTCAGGAACTAGGAATCGGGAACCAGGAGTCCAACGACGCAACATGACTGTGGGTCAAGTTCAACATCTTCCCATCCTGGCTGTCGCCGCTGGGGTCATCGTTCACCACGGCATCTTCAAGCATGGTGAGTGGCACCTGCACGGTCCACACATCATCGCCAGTCATTTGGTTCTCGGTGCCGTTATGCTATATTATCTTAACCATTTCGATGATGCTGTCACTCATGTCATAGGTCGGTTGGCTGTCCTTGCGGTCGCATACCTGGGCGGGCTATTTGCGAGCATGTCAATATACCGTCTCTACTTCCATCGTCTTTCCTCCTTCCACGGACCGAAGCTCGCTGCCGTAAGTAAGCTCTGGCATGTGTGGCATGTTCGTGACTCGACCAATTTTCTCTTTCAAGAGAAAATATATAAAGAATACGGTTCAATAGTGAGAACGGGTGAGTTATTTCATCCCCCCTGCTATTATCAATGCGCACAAGCAAATGGTGGACGACTATGGTATTCGGACTAAGTGCTTTCCAACCAAGGCCCAAATGAGATCACAGTTTTCAACCCCGCCGCCTTCGAGTTACTTGACGGCTTCGGTAACGACACTACGCGGGATGTCTGGTACGATATTGTCCGGCCAAGGACCTCGGCCGTTTTTACCCGTGACAGACTTGAGCATAAAGAAGGCCGTAAATTTTGGGCTCAAGGGTTGTCAAATAAAGGTGAGTCAATGAGCCTTCTGCTTATTAAGCAGTTCTCGTCACTACAACATCCCTCAATTTCTCAGTTGTAACGGACGGAGATACTTGATGGATGACTCGAATCGTTGTAGCTAACGAGATTCCGGGTAGCAATGAATGACTATTATCCTCGTATGGCGAGCCTTGTTCGGGATCTCTCACGTTGTATTGGCACTTTTGGCACGAAACCCGTAGACATTGATCAAGTCATGTCCTGGTATTCATGGGATATCATGGGAGAAGTGCTATTCGGGGAGGACTTCAACCTTACCAAATCCAAAGTAACCCATCCTGGTATAAAACACAGAGACCGTGCGTTGGCTCTAGCAGGACCTCTCGGCGATGCCATATGGATCGCTCTGCTGGGTTTCCAGCTTCTCCCTCCTGTCGGAATTGTCAATGACTGGCACAATATGATACGATTTTGCGAGGATCATATGAAATTGCGCCTCAGCGTAGGTGTCCTTCTCAACAACTGTCGTAACCTCATCAAAGTACTTGCATCTAACGAAAGGGTATGATATAGCGTGGTAGCAATAACAAGACGGACATGGCCACATACTTCATTGAAGAATATCAGAAAACCGCCAGTACCAAAACAAAGAAAGCTAGGGATCTCCATCTCGCTGGCACAGCGGTGACAGCAGTTGTCGCAGGAAGGTAGGTCTCGAAATTGTTGCTGTCGCATCTCTCTCATCATCAACGAAGCTGCTGCACCCTTATGATGAACAACACACTGCTCTTCTAACGATTCAAATTCGAACTGGCCGCTAACATCGCACTAGCGACACTACTCGTGCTGTCCTCGTCGGAATCTGGTGGTTTCTCTCAAAATATCCGGAACACGCTAAAAAGCTCCAATCTGAAGTTGACGGCGTGGATGTGAACGACGCGAGCGCCGTGGCCACGCTATCACATCTCAACGGTGTGATATACGAATCTCTTCGGCTTATCCCGCCGGTCATGACAGGAGGGAACAGAATCACCGGACCCAACGGCATGTTAATCGAGGACGTTCTAATCCCCCCTGGGGTGAAGGTAACATGCCCCAAATATGTCCTCCACAGAAGTAAGTGCGCGTCGTATTCCGCATCCCATATCTCAAACCTTGTTATCGTCATGCGGTCGCATTCTGACGTGCCCGCAGTGGAATCGATGTGGGTACAGCCAAACGACTTTATTCCTGAGCGGTGGTACTCACGCCCGGAACTTATCCTTGATAAACGAGCTTTTGCGCCATTCTCCTATGGTGCCCGATACTGCCTGGGGAAAAACATGGCTATGAACTCACTTCGCCTTGTTGTGGCAACTCTCATTCAGGATTACAACGTCAGCTTTGCTCCCGGCTACGACGACAAAACAATGTGGCGCGATATGAGGGACCAGGTGACCTGCCAGCCGGGTGCGGTCTCCTGCGTGTTCCAGCCGCGCAAGTCTGCCAAAGGAGCTCCGATGACATGATTAAGTTTCATGTCCAGAAGTTAGATTGCTTGCTTCTTCATAACAAATTCAAAACATGGATACGTCGGTTTGTGGTGTCTAAAGGGAGTTAATGGGGAGGTATACCCGCTGGAGCAGAATTGGAAAGTCCATAATATTAGCTCATCAGTCGACTGGACTATAGGTTATTGCTTTGTGTCTTTTCTTCCATTATTCCCTTAGGGTTATTGGGTCATTTGCACTGGCCGGGGTTTCTGGGAAGTCTTTTGTCTTGGAGCGGGGGAAATGAGGAAAATGAACACAGATGCCGAGACGGAAAAAAAAACCAAAAAAAACAGCCTAGTCTGAGGTATTTTTACATTGATGATATACTTACGAAGATTGTCTTTTGGCGTCGTTCCGCATCCAACCCAGAGCGCTTGAGACCCCGCACCTCATTTGTGGTGAGATGCGCCACGGAACTCGCCGTGTAAGTGCAGCGTTTGAAGATATCCCAATCGCAGGTTGTCTCTTCTTAGCTGCTATATATAAATATGTCTGTGTCTTATTCGTGGGCCCTGTGGTTCATGGCAGAGGATAACTGGGTTTTCACTGCGATGAACTTCGAGCAGTGGCCTTGGGGGGGAACGGCACAACTATGAAATTTGCAATTGAAACCATTGCAAGAGAATGGTGTAAACCGCATTCTCTAATGCCGAAGCGCTAGGGCTTCAAGCGATGAACGCATGTGGAAGTGGCGGGTTGGTGGGGGACGAGAGTTTGGTCATCGAGGTACACACGGTAGATGGCAAGGAGCACTATACATGGTGTTTTGGTTTAGATGGCAGGTCCTGTCCCCCCAGGCGTGAGAGGTTCTCAGACAGACATCGTTCCTCCGAAAGCCGGCGTACTTACCTAACCTTAGGTACATAAGTACCTCGGTATTTGGTAGGTACCTCCTACAGTGATTCGACTACCAACATGCTTCGCCGTCCATCCAGCACATGGTCGCTTGAACGCAAACATACAGGGAATCTACATCCATCCACCTAAAACATCTCAGTGGGTGAGCACTACTCGAATGCCCATTTGATCTGTGAAAGGATCCCACTTAATAACAAGAGGTACAGACTGCCCCAAAACGGGAACGGGCCTAAAATACCGGTCCTCAACGGCCCATCTCCCATTCGCCTTCGCTGAAGACGCCGAGAGAGCTCTGCACCATGGCTCTCAAAAATGTAGCCCTCTTCGGCGCCAACGGCAACCTAGGCACCGAGGCCCTCAAAGCCCTCGTCTCATCCGGGCACTTCCGCGTCACAGTGATAAAGCGGGAATCCTCGGCGTACACGCTGCCCCCGGCATTATTCACAGACGCCCACGTCAGGACGGTCGACGACGAGCTCTCCCTCGCGAGCCTGGAGGCCGCGCTCCAGGGCCAAGACGCCGTCGTAGTCAGCATCCCACTCCGCGATCCCGCACAGCACCTGCGCATCGCGTCCGCCGCCGCCGCCGTCGGCGTGCGGCGTCTCATACCGGCCGACTACGGGAGCTGCGACTCGGACAGCGCGCGCGCGCAGGAGCTCGTGCCGCTCTTCAGGAATAAGGCCGGTGTGCGCGCACACCTGCAGGGGCTCGCGGCCGCGGACCCCGCCTTCGCGTGGACCAGCCTCGTGTGCGGCCACTTCTTCGACTGGGGCCTGCGGGAGAACTTCCTGCACTTCGACCTTGCGCGCCGCACGGCCCTCGTCCTGGACCGCGGGGAATACAGGTCGTCGACGTCGACCCTGGCGCGCATCTGCGAGGCTGTCGTCGCCGTCCTGGCTGCCGACGCCGACGCCACGCGGAACAAGGTGCTCTTCATCCAGAGCTTCTGCGTCTCGCAGCTCGACGTGCTCGCCGCCCTCGAGAAGGCTACCGGCGGCGCCAAGTGGGTGGTCGACTTCGTGGATTCCGAGGCATTCATCAAGGAGAACAAGGCGAAGGCCGATGCGGGTGATAGGGATGCGATTGAGGATCTTGTTTTTGCACTGGGTGCTTTGGATGGGAACTGGGAGACTCGCGACGAATTCTCGATGGACCTTCTGAAATTAGAGAATGAGGACCTTGACGAAGTGGTGAAACGGGTTGTGGATTCTCAATAAGTGCTGTTTCACTCATTGGCCGGCTTGAATTGACAATAGGAACTTGGGTATGGCGTAATATCTACAAGGTAGCCTGCCCAGTTGTGCTAGGATGGTTACATAATAGAGCTAGACGTACATGATAGAACTAGTCGCTATTCGCGAGAAAGCATAGGGAATCACGTATAGGCCGGGGCGCAAGAGCACTCGAGGCACTCAATCTTTGAAAAGATACTAAAATATCTCGCTAAAGCGCTGATGGATCATTAACATAGATGTTCTATTGCGACAACCGTCCTAGAAGCCTCTATAAAATCGTCAGTATACTAGCAGAATATGTATCCCGGAACACCACTTTCAATGCAATGCTAAATGACATAGCCCCTTGCCAACAGTAAGCCTATAAAAGAACGCCAGTCCCAAAATTTATAGCATAAAGCGCCACCCAAATCATGAGCCACTTATGAAGACCCCAACCTTTCCATGTCGAAGCGCCGGAATCCGGGGTATCGTTCACGCCTGCCCCGGTGCCGTTACCTGGAGACAACGGGTCAGAATTGGCGTTGGCAGCCTGGAAATCGGGCGCCTCGCAATCACCCTTCACGCTACCCAGATCCATCCGGGCGGTAATCTCCTTCTCGTTTGATCCACAATTTGAATACTGAGCGAGGTGAATAGCATTGTTGGTTTGATCAAAAACGGCTATGATATCATATAAGTCTATTGTCAGGGGCTTCAGATTGATTCGGGGAGTAGCTATGAACAGCGACTCACCATAAGCAGACCGGAGCATCGTGTCGCCTAGGAGGACAAAGTCCTCGTTTGGGCTAATGCCTAGATAACATGAGATGCCGAACGCGGTTTGAATTTCTCGCACGACCTCCCGGTAAGGTACACGGATCGTGACGCCGGGGAAGGCAAAGTTTAGCGTGCCCGGCTGGTCGTTGAACTTGCAATCAACCGGGTAAAATCCATTAGAGTCTGTCGCATCGGCACCAAAGTCAGCAGCAATGGCGGCCGCCAACCTTGTAGGTAGAAGAGTTAGAGTAGCACCACTGTCGAGGAAGACGGCCATGGATGTATTAGGATATTGCTTCGTGTCCCCGCTAGGTGGGCTTAGACTCAATGACTCCATGCCTATCCAACTACCGACATACGATTATTAGCACAAACACCTCGTTATCAGTGAGAGTGGAATCAAGGTGAAGAGACAATGCATGGTAGGACACTCACTATCTCGGGACCCCGTCAGGTGCGTCTCTGGCCGGTATTATAGGTTGTGTCTGAAGCGTGCCGGTGAATTTAGATGTGTCTAACCCGCCAAATATTATGACGCCTTGCTGCTCACTCTTACTTCCCAGAGCGAGACTAAACGCTTTCGTGCTTGTGACTCCTTGGTCGGCCAGCTGATCGATCATATTTTTATAGCGTATAGTCACATTCTCCCCATGACCTATTGCGTGCATAAAATCATGTTAGTCGGGATGTCTAAGCTCCGCATCATGGAACTTGCTCGATGATACGACACAAAGAGACTAAAAGTATCGGGCACGGGAGGTTTTTATACACACCTATACCTAGAATGCCAGCGAATTCCTCCGAAGTGTCAACAGCCACCCCGAACTGAACGTTTTGTAAAAGCGCGTCTGATTAAATTAGTTAGAATGATGGTTGTTGGATAAAAACAGACCGAGATTCGTACCTGTGCCTGCAAGACCAATGCTATCTACCACATACTGAATATTGGCGCTACCAATCCCGTACCTCAGAGTTTTTGTGGTTGCCAACTCGATAGCAGTTGATGATGAGGACGGGTCATAGTGACCAACTGCCCTGCAAAACCTTACATCTGAAGTTCCCTGCAAGGTTGCACAGTTTGGGTTAACCCACAGCTCAAATGAGCCGGTGTCTAACTGAACAAAGACAGGCTGGGGTGGCGTGCCGATGTTTACTTTGCAACGAATCAGCAACAATCATCCCACCCGAGGCTGACTTGATCCAAAACAAACATTTAGCATAATAAGCCACGTCGGCTCTCTTCTCTAGAGGCACAGTAGCAATTGCTCGCTTGTCCTCATAAACTTTGGCGAATACTTGTCGATTAGTCGAATGGACAACCGGTAGCTTCACATAATGGTTGCTGCGGCGTTCGATGGACAAGGCATCGGTATATCGGGCTGCTAGGACGAGGCAGAGAAAAGAAAGAAGTTGAAACGACATTGCCTAGGACGATGCGCACTGCTATCAGATCTACATGCAGGTGGACGCATTCAAGGATTCGTCAGACTAGAGTAGCAACGTCCAGAAGAAGAAGAAGAAGAAGAAGAAGAGGAGGAGGAGGAGCAAATAGGGACGTGCGATGGATAGGCAAATGGGGAAGGGTGGGTTCCTCTAAATCTATCTTTCTAGAGCATATACAGAGGCAGGGGACATAGAAGCATTAACAAAAAAACAAGGATGGGAAAAGAAGGGAAACGGAGAGGGCATATGTAGCAGGATGAATGGTTTGCTCAGTCTAACACAAAAAGACCGACGAGAAGGACAAGAAAAAAAAGACTATAATGGACTGGTCTTGGCTCTCTACAATACCAAGAGTCAAGAGCAATAGCGGTAGTCATGGCAGCTGTACTTAGATGCGATAGATACGAGAGAGCAGGTAGAGGCAGAGGCGGAAGACAGACGACAGACGACACACAGAGTACCACTGCAAGTCATCACATGGGGTTTGGCATGGGTACTGTATGGCTTGGATGGTGCTCGCCAAGCTCCCCTCGAGTCTCCAAGCGAATTGGCGCGGCCATCTCCAATGCGGCGGTGCTCTGGGTCCCCACCGGCGGCTGTTTAATGATGGCCAAGCTGTGCGACGGTCGCCAGTCGGGCTCAGGCTGTTGGAAGATCAAACCGTGTTTTTTCTGGGTACCGTCATGGTGCAGAATGGCAATGCCACCGGGTCCCCCGTCGAAACAACCTCAGGCTCACCTCACCGCGGGAATGACAGGGGGACGCCGCGATGAGATTTGGGTGGAATTATGGTGCGAGACGGCATTTCGGCCGAGAGCTGCTGCCCAGGCAATTAGAGGATAGGCCAAGTGCTTGGGCAGGACACGGTCGTCTTGGATGGTCGATTCGGTTGCTGCACTCGTGTACAGTAGGTCTAGCTAAATGCGAGCGACTGACGAGGGCAGATAATATTGGCACAAGCTAGAAGATATTCAGATAGTATGCCTGTATGCCTTAGGTCGGTGCCCAGGTTCGTGTTGTAAGTAGGTGGTCTGGAGATGGTCTGGAGAATGCCCAGTAACAGCTGGTATACTATAGGTAGGTACCTAGGTAAAAGAGATCGGGATCGAGGTATGTACCTACTGTACTGTACGCTGTAAGGAGCGGGGCAGGGAAGCCTTCAGGGTCTGCCTCGCCTGAGCTTATTATTCCTGTTACAGTCCTCGATCGTACGGTGTCTGCCATAGGTGTTGTATTTGAGTGTGAGGCATCTGTTTCATCGCGATCGGATCAGCCCTCCCGTTTCACCACGTGCAGGGGGACGGAGACCGAGAGGCAGATCTCGGCAGGCTCCTTCCACCTTCAACTCCAGCCGTTTGGTTGAAACTGCAAGTCCATATATATGGGGTGTTCCGTCCTTCCGTCTATTAGTCTGAGTGCGACTTGTGTTGTTTGCCTCATGCCTCATCTGAAGTTCTGGTCTCTGATGGTGTTGTAGTCGCCCTGTCTGCCTACCACTTTAGGTACTTACTCTAGGTAGGTAGTACATAGGTACCTGGTACCTAGACTTAATAAAGTTCGGCCGTGCAGTGGATCGCGGGGGCGCCACATTGTAGGTACATTAGGTACCTAAGCTCTATACTAATTGTAGCAGCGGACTTTAAAAGGACCATCTTGGCTTTCGTTTCCTATTCTGTCTTAAATATATATATATATATAT
Source organism: Xylaria telfairii (assembly GCA_022495065.1). Taxonomy (NCBI): domain Eukaryota; kingdom Fungi; phylum Ascomycota; class Sordariomycetes; order Xylariales; family Xylariaceae; genus Xylaria; species Xylaria telfairii. The sequence goes on along the minus strand of MU384069.1, from coordinate 34,280 downwards.
AGAGAGAGAGAGTGAGAGAGAGAGAGAGAGAGAGACGTAGGTGTCATTTTATGGAATTCCATTTGTCACATTCCGATAGCTAGGTAGCCAGTTACAATAGCTCTGACCGCTGTGTGGCAATGGTGCATGCGTTACATCCAAGGCAGAAATTAAGATTGACATGGAGATACACTCGTGTTGATCATACATACGGTATGTTATTACCACTGTTGTAATGGTGCCCCTCAATCTTCCACGTGTGTGTGAGCGATAGTCATTACCATGAAGCACCTCGAGAGAAACTACATATTACCCATGTAGGTATGTACCTACCTGGGTATCTAGTATACCTACATGTAGGTAGGTCCATGCTTTTAGCATCTCGAGGTACATGCTACTGCAGCACAACCGTTTATCTACATTATGTATGTAGGTTACCTACCTCCCGCCTTGAGTGTGTTGCTGCTCCGTCGATTAAACCCATCGAGCTGCAATACACTTAATACCTAGCAGACATATGCTAAATATATATCAAACCCATACAACGACAAACCTAGAGCGCCTTGTGCAAACCTCACCTTCAACGTACACTTGCACTCACTCACTCGCACGCCCGCAAACAGTCCAGAGGTGTGTAGGCAGAATCAAAATGGCAGCCATTCCGCCGGCAGCATCGGACTCAGCACCCACCCTCTTCACTTCGGACCTCTCTGTCGCTAGCTTCAATGTTCCCCTGGGCACATACCTAGAATCGTCTCCCGCGCTCCAAGGCGTCTGCGTCGGAGCCTTTGTGTTTGACGACGCCGACAGGTTACTGCTTGTCCAGCGCGCCCCGCATGATTCGTATCCTCTGCAATGGGAGGTCCCGGGGGGTACGATCGACGCCGAGGACAAGTCGGTCCTGCACGGCCTTGTGCGAGAGCTGTGGGAGGAGACGGGTCTGTGGGCGCGCGGCGTCAGTGGGCTGGTTGGGAAGGGCTACACCTTCTTGACGCGCCGCCCCCTGTGCGTCTGTAAGTACTCCTTCGTCGTCGATGTCGAGGCCTTCGATGTGAAGCTTGACGCCAACGAGCATGCGGCCTTCCTGTGGGTCACCGAGGACGAGGCCAAGGCGAGGAAGTGTGGCGATGTCAGCCTGGTGTATACAACGAAGAACCAGGAGGATGCGATTCTAGAATCCTTTAGGATAGAGAGGGCCAAAACCAAGGCCTGAAAGCGCATGACATAGTGCCTATATCGGTACGGGAACTTATTATTGCACATATGACCCCCAACACTATAGACGATCGTCGTCCACTTGGGATTGTACTGCAATGCGTACATTTCCCATTATTACTATTATCATGTTTCATCTCAGGCAATCCTCATCGCAACACGTCGGTAACCGCACAGACGCGCATATACACATAGACTAGAATAAACAACTATATTTGCACAGATTGCCGAGATTAGTATCATATTATTTAGGTATGTACCTATTAAGCAGGTAGTTAACTTTGTACAATGTTAGCCGTTTGAGTTCTACCCGGTTCTGGGGCCGGGGTGGCTGAATGTGACATTCGGCATTTGACATTTGACATTTGACATTTGACAAGTCGACTTGAACGGCCATATGGATGCATTCACGTGACCCAATTGCGTAGGCGGGGCTCTTGGGCTGTTGAGTTCGTGGAAACGTCGGTTAAACCCGAATTGGGAAAGGACCTTACCTCCTCCAGCCGGGTTGAGCTCGGGACGCTGTTGCATTGTCAAATCAGACCACTGCAAATCCCTCGCCCACCCGACATTCGATTCGACATCCGACCTTCGACTTTGCATCTCCCAGCTTCAATCCACAAACAACGCCCGTGTCGCCGCCCGCAATCGACGCCGCCATGTTTCTGCAACGCTCCGCCCTTACCGTTGCTCGTCGAGCCGCCGTCGCTCCCGTCGCCCGCCGCACCTTCGCCGCATCTGTCATCCGACGTAAGAAGAGCCCGACTATCGCTCCCTGACATCCTGACATCCGGCCAACCGGCCGGCTCCTTCCCTTGCCGCCACGAGATGACTGACTTTCCCCCGATGCACACAGGTGACGCAAAGAATGTCGCGCCTCACGCACCCTCCAGCCAGAAGGTGAAGGCCTTTGAAGGTATGGTGACGGACACCGAAGCAATCACCGCCAATTGGGCTGCTGTTGACGTTGCGTGACACCCAAACAGAGATCAGGACTGAGGAAGACCTGGTCGGCGCTGGTGCCGCCCGTGGAGCCGTCCCGACCGATCTCGACCAGTCTACCGGTCTGGAGCGATTGGAAATCCTCGGAAAGATGCAGGGCGTGGACGTCTTCGACATGCGACCCCTCGACGCGTCAAGGAGAGGTGCGACCCCTTTCCCGCCTGCACCATGACGAGGACCCTGGAGCTTACGGTCTGGCTAGGAACCCTCGACAACCCCATCATTGTCAAGTCCGCCGGTGACGAGCAGTACGCAGGCTGCACTGGCTACCCCGCCGACTCCCACATTGTCACCTGGCTCGGCGTACGTCTCCCCTCTCCTCCCATGCTGAACCTCTATAACCTGCGATATATGGCTGCTGCATGCTCGCCGCCCCCCCCTGACGGTAGGCTAACACGACGTTCTCACCTTTGTTAGATGTCGCGTGAACGACCGATTGAGCGATGCCCCGAGTGCGGTAGCGTTTACAAGATGGAGTATGTCGGACCCGCCGACGATGGCCATGGCCACCACGACCACCACGGCCACGAGGAGCCCAAGACCTTTGCCGACTTTGTCAAGCCCCAATACTGGTAAACGCGAGGCCCGAGCCTGGACCGGAAAAGGCACGACGACGTACTATTTGAGGGATGGGGTGGAGAATAGAGGAAATCATGGCCTATACGGCCTTGTATATTTGGGGATGGGAAAGCTGTATAGAAATACATCCACATGGCGCATTTTCTTGTGTGACACCAACGCTTTTCCAGCTACTACATTACTCTACAGTGGGTAGGCTGTTTTCGTTGATATGGTATCATTATGCTTCTACGTGACCATCACTAATGAGGACTATGACTTACTCATTCCACGAGCAAGCTCTCTTATTCGCTGATATGTATGATACCTTGACGACTGTGTAGGCACTATGCCGGCTGTTTTTGCACCTTGGGAATTGGCACCTGAGACTACTAGACGTAAAGGATTAAACGTTAAGACTGCTGTTCACTAGGTTAAAGGATTTAATGGCTTATCTTCAACGGGACTGACATGATGCAAATTAACCCTGGTAGATTCTACTTTCTGTAACGACACCTAAAGAGAAGATCTTCCACCTTCCCAGGTTGGCCGGTTGTTCGGTTTAACAGTTACACGGGGTTTTGAGGGATATCCATCGAAGGTAGGCGAATGGACGCCCAACGCGCTTATCATTGGCCATCATACGTTACTGATTTAGCGACTCTTCCAAAGTCAAGTATGACAACACACCTGCTCTCATTGGTAGAATGGGATCAGTGGGATCGTTTGCTTTCCGGGGCGTTAGGTCACGATGCGTAAGGCGAGCTCTCCATGAAACACGTGGACTATTCGGACTGCCCTAGACTGTTTATATCTACGCTATACAGAGTCTATTGCTGCGAGGAACACACTGTGGCAGAGGCGTACAAGGCTACGGCGTTGCGCTACCAAAGGACTTGGCTAGAACTGTATGTATCGCCACATGAAGCCGCGTGAAGCGAGGGCTGTGCAATTGACCCGAAGTCTCCGTTGCGCTCGAATCCAACCCACGACTCCAACATCGGGGATATCAGGGACATCGGGGACGTCGTTAAATGCCGTCCCTCCACAAAATTGCCAATCAACTGACTGGTAGTAGACTGGTATTAGGGGTTTGTCGCCAATCGTCGCTCTATTTTCGTGCGGACGTATTGGGTAGTATTGCTTATCCATAAAGTAGTTCAGCGGCGATGACTTGCTTCAGGCGATGGGAAACATTTGTCTGATGATGGCAGCCGTCTGCCCATGTTTCAGCTTACGCCGCTTACTTCAACGCGCCATCGTTCTTCTCAGGCCACCGCAGAGTACGGAGTACATATGCCGTACCTTTATAGAGTACCCACCTAACCTAAGTAGTGATGTGTGCCAGTACCGGCCCCCAACGTCATCCACCCGGCCATCGTGTAAGTATGTACATACATACATACATACATACAGTACACAAGGCAGCACGACAATGTGTTGCACCCCAACCATTGACAGCCTGCAGCCGTTCCATCAGCCACATGGACATCGGATGAATCCTGCCGAGAAGAATAGTTCCCCCGGGGGGACGATCGCCAATCGAACAGATGCCGTCTCGGGACCGCAGTGTAAGGGTTTTACTAAAGGAATAGTCACCTTGCCTCATGTACTATGCATAGTCCGTATCTATAATTGTGGACGAGATATTGAGGAGGGCTATAATGACTACTTGTTGTCTCTACCGGGTCATTCTTCCTGTGATTACGATGGCCCCAGTACACACTGCCTAGTGTCTAGGTCCGCTGGCTGGCGTGTTCAAAATTTCCAAAACAAGATTTCTTGGCCGCTGTCATACTTCACGTATACGAGCCTACCTGGGTAGGTAAGGTAGTCTACCTAATGTAGGTACTTTCAGGATCAACCCTTTCGTATTGGTTGTAAAGCAGTCAGTCCACCACTTTCTCCTACCCCCTACCGATGCAGCGATGGTTTCAATCATAACTGCAAAAAAGGAGCACACTATATGTTTATGTCAGCTAATTAGTGCCGCCATAAGAAAGAGAGGATAGTTCATCGTGGGAGGTCATCATGTTGCAGTATATGTGTACACACAACATAGATGTAAGCAATCTGAGCAGCGCCACCCGATGGTTTTCTGCTTTGGGAATAGGCACACCCGATCTTGCCATCATATACTGTTGTCTACTACAGTAGTTAGCAGTAGTCGTAGTAGTACGGGTTGCTACCGGACATTAGTCACATTACATACTGTACTCTTTTCAGTATCCAACACGCGGCCCCGTAAAATCTGACATGATGGCCCTACCGAAGTGAGGCATCCAAGTTACACAGCGAGACGAGACCAGCTCAAACGTTCTTTCTCTATCGACGCGGGCACGAGCGCGCGGAGGCAGAGGCAGAGGCAGAGGCAGAGGAATAGGAATACTGTACCTACAGTAGGCAGAGTGGCCTCTTCAGCACCAATAACCCCGAGGCTGACAACCCCTCGACACGCGCGCGTTGCAGATCATGTCGTAAACAGTGCACTATTATTATAAGGTGTGATCGTGGACTTTGTCCGGGTTGGGCGGCATATGGCAGTCAGCGATCTTCCAATCGGGGCGCCGTGTTTTGGCTGCAAGTACCTTTTACGCACAGTAGTGTCGATCGAGGTGAGGGAAACCAAACCAAACCCGTACAGAATGAGGTAGCCATGGTCATGTCATGCTGCGCCGAATGGTGGTATCTACTTAATACAGTACCGGTAGTGTAATATAATAGGTAGTGCCAGTAACACCCAACACCCATCATCTCAAATCATCCTTGCTGTAGCAAACCTAGCCAAGCGACTATTCAAGACTTGTTGGCCAGGCAGGGTTCTGGTCAGGGTACCCATGTGCCCTGCAGGCCCCAGTATTCGAAGTTTTCTGGAAGCAATGCATGCGCGCTTCTTGAGGGTGAACCGGACGGCTGAGACGGCAAAGCCGACGTGCAACCCTCCACTCTAAGTAGACGTCCCTCTCTTCTTGGCACAGGGGCACTTTCTCTCTGATACCCACGCATCTCTAGGATGCAGTACGATACTGTAGGTGCTATTACTCCTCCTCCTCCTCCTCCTCCTCCTCCTTCTCCTCCTCCTTCTCCTTCTCTTCCTGTGTGCTGTGTTGGTCTGCCGCCGACTGGTAGCTTAGGTGGTGTAGTGCGGGCGCTCTCAGTCTCAGTGTGTTCCCGTGTCGATATCATGATGACCGAGTATTTATTGTTCATAAGATGCCAGCTGCACAAGGGGGCTGCATCATGCACAGAATGCTGGATATATCATATATACTCCAAGCCTATAGGCTAGAGGCCATGCCTGAATGTTTCAATTTCTGAGTCTTGGCTATAACTAGTCGCACTTCCTATACTATACTAGATAGTTTACACTAATACTAGATGACAGGGTGGATTCGGCAAGGTCTTCTTTACTATGCGTTCCAGGTTTGCGGACACACGACCATTATAGTGTCATCATGTACAAGTGGACCGGCACAATTTGCCTAAGTATACTATATCCATATGTGGTACGTAGGCCCCATCTACTTAAGTAAGTAGGTATGCCGAACATAGACCAAGATATAGTAAGAAGCTTCCAAGGTTTGTTATTGACGGCCCGGCACTTCAACTAGCCCATGGCCTTTACCTTACCCTCTTGTGCTGTGTGTGCTGATGCGCAAGTATACCGACGAGGTGATCAAATCCCGTGTAAGCCGTGTAAGTGGGCTGGCTATGTACATACCTTAGCAGAGATGCGCCAACAGCCCAACAGCGACGGTTTACATGGACGACAACTTGCGAGGTCACCGACTAAGTAGGTAATCTGGAGTATGTACTTATATGGGATAGTAGGAGGCCACCCATCCTTTCTTCATAATGCATGGTCGCGCGGTGAATTGATGATGTGCAGCGGCCATTGGCAAACAAGCCACCAGCGAGCGAGCATACGGCAGTCCATAGGCTAGTACCTACCTAAGTAATACCTACGTACCCTACCCACATTGCGGCCCCCCCCCTGCTCTGTTCGTACCCAGTTAAGTACATGCTGTACTATTATTACAACCACACTTACTTAGTATTATGCCGACACAGAGTCTGCAGAGCCTGGCCATGGTGGTGAGGGAAGCTGAGTGTGCATCGAAGCTAGACTACATGTACTGTAACAGCACCTTACACCAACTACTACTGTACCTGGCCTAGCAACTGCGGATAGGTAGATCATTAAGGACGTCCCATGCTTGCGCGCGGTGTAGGTATAATATAAGCAGCAGCTCACATGTGCAGGCAGCATTCGGCCTCTATACTTAAGTACTATACTAATTATAACATCATTTACTCGGTACAGCCTAGGGGGTATAGTTTCCCCATCTAAGGAACAAACAAAGTACCTAACTAGGAATTAGAATTAGAATTAGGATAGGTAATAATGGATAATCTTATAATCATACTAGAGTAATTACAACATGCTGTTGTTTCAACAAGAAAAGCTTGCCGGGCCTAAGTCGACCTCCTACACAGTACCTACATAATGTATAGGTAGGTAGGTATAGGTAGCTACCTCTAGGTGGTTTCCCATCTCATGCGCGGTTCGACCTTCCGTCCTCTTCCCTCTTCCTTTCCCCCATATGGCTTGCTTATACTATCTATCATCCGGTACGAGATGTATATGACCCGGTCTCCTGCATTCAAGTTGCTCTCCATCTGCTCCACACGATGAACGGAGACCTCGCTGACTGACTGGTTGATTGATCCAAAGTGCCAGCTCGGCTCGTCACACACTACCTATCTAACTACCTAGGTATCTACCTAGACTACTTGTAGTATACCTACATACCTACCTACCTACGTGACCTGGCTTGACATCTTGCATCTACGTCTTGGCTACCCGATCCCGATTAACAACCCGGCCACCCAAAGCAGATGAGACATGACGGCGCCCTACCGATCTACCTAATCTAACTTGCCATACTACGCCATCTCCAATAAGGAGAACGGTAGCGCGCTGCAGACGATCCGACCCGACTCCATGTTCCTGTCGCCTCTGCACACCACCAGCCAGCCGCCCTGCAAGTTGTGTGAGTGCGAGTGCGAGTGTGAGTGTGAATGTGAGTGTGAGTGTGAGCGTGCCGCGTACATACGTTGTGAGACGGGGGGGAGAGAAACTCGAACTCGAAGAAGAAGAAGAAGAACAAGAAGAACAAGAAGAGACGACACATCAGACTCGTCCTCGAGCAACCCACGTTTTCGGACCCCGGGTCTTGGCTCCGCTTGCTACACCCCATCGATAACTGACGATAACTGATGATACAAGCTTCCTGGTGTTGCTGCATCACGCGCGGAACTTCTCCCAGTCCACATAGCCGTTGCACTCGTCTGCCAGGTACGTTGCATACAATCCTACCCCAGCCGAGGCCTCAGCCAGCCAGCGCTGTGCATTGCAGATGGGGAATTCCAATCTGGGTAGATGCTCTGTCAGCTCGACCTATGATGAATCATCTCGTATCTGTCTGCTTTGCCGCCGTTTTCGCCTGCACGAGTTTCGTTGTATCGCTTTCCCTCTCGTTGCTACAGTACACACATACATGCGTATGATACATACCTACTTTACACTTACTTACATGCCCGCCAAACGAAACAACCACCCCTCTAATCCCTCTATCCATGACTGGGTAACTCGCCCAAAACCGTATCCCCCATCTCTTTCCGTGCTACCTGGTTCAACCCATCCGGCGCAGCATCAAAGGCAATAGGTCAGACGGATTCCCTGGGCTAAATGTGTGTAGAGCACGGCGCAGGCATACCTAGACACGCCTAACTACTTGGGTAGACAACAAGCCTACCTAGTCCCTATCCTTTCTATTTCTATTCACATATGTCATACTCGAACCCCTACCCGCACCACCGCAACCTATACCCTTTCGAGGCCATGACCACCAGGGACATACCTATCTAGGTAACCTATACACCATCTTTTCCCCATTTTATAGTCTTTCTCCCATCTCCAATTTGCAGCATTAGGGGTCTTTTCCTCCTAGTTCCACCGGCATCCTGCACCAAATCGCATTGCACCGCATTCGCATATGCACCGCGTTTCTTTGCGCATCCTACCCCCCTGTCCAACCGTCGTCTGTCGATTTCCGCGCGCATCTGCTGGTACAATTACCTTACCTGCCCTGACCCCTGTCACTGGCTGACCTTAATTGATCACTTATTAGGAAAGACGACCAATATCTCATACATCATCACCCAAATAGCTTGATTGCAAGCACAGATTGGTAAGTGAATATTTCATTTATTCCCGTTCTAATTTATTTGTTTATTTGTCTATTTCTTTCTTTCTTTCTTCTCTGGGCACCCACCGGCCTGCCTGCCCCAATTGCGTGCGTGCATCCGCTTTATTGTTCAGCTCCCCCCCCTATGATACCAGTCTCGCCTACTACCTACGTACCTACGTACCTACCTACCTACATGTCCAGTTGTGTTCCGTAGGTACCTACATATACCCACATATCTATATGCATGTACCTGCGGCTCAGTCGCTTCGATATCCCAGGTTACTATTTTGGTGACAAGCTTTCTCGCCTTACGCCGCCCATTCTCCCTTGGCCTCGTTTCATTGTTTCAATTGATGCTCGCGCGCTTTAGGTAAGTGCCGTACCCATGACAGCACCCTCATCTGGGTACGGTACCTGCCGACATCTACCGCATCTTGCCTCACATCCTATGTACACTTGAAATCTATATACCTCCCCAGCCTATCATCCCCCTTCCAATAAGTAGCAACTACAAAACTACCTATTTCCTATTTTCTTACTTCAGCACATCTTGGAATCCTGCCTAGTGGCACACATAGCCTTCTTTTTTTATCTCCGACTCTCTCCTCCCCTCGCCCTCGTTGTTAATTGCTATCTTGCTTCCTCTTACCTGTCCCCTTGTGTTGGTTGTATGTTTAAGAGTGGCTAGTTGGAGCACCTTTCCGACTACTCTCAGGACATCCCAAGGTTGTCTATACTTTTCAAGTTGTTTTGTTACTGTTCTGCTCTCCTCACCAACCGCGCTAATGATTTATTGTTCTTGCACCCAATAGCCAAGTGCATCAATAATAATAGTTCCTTCTAAACCCCCTTTTACCATCAGGCACGGCTCGCCACCACTTGCTGGCGAATTCGTTTTCCTCCTACCATTCGTTCATATACGGCCTGCCTGGCTCTCTCCCCCACATTCACTGAACCGGTAACAACGACAATAACAACATCGCTTATTGTAATCACCATCGAGGGACCACATACAGCCTACTTACGCCCGGTCCTTGGCCCACACTCACATAACGATCACGTTCTCGCCCTATAGTCCGACCAAGGTCCTCCATTGTTCTGGCCGACGGGCATTAGCATAGTTCGTGGGGTCTCATGAATTACGCTTTATAGTACTTGGTATTCTTGTATGCACATCCTCCAGAACCCCATCCCCAAGCACTCTCCATTCTCCTTTCGATCCTGATCTCACCCGAGGTATGTCTTGAGTCCTACGGTGTTCGCCGCCTTGTTCCTGCCTACCGCTGCCCTCTTCCCCACCAGATCAGCTCTCCCCTTCTTATCCGACTCCTGAGCTTCGCTCATGCTACGTCTATGGTGGGACTATCTACTGTATTGGCACCATCGACGTGCCGCGTGGCCAGCAGCGCCGCCGCTTATTGATACACAATCGTACCCATTCGAACCGTATCCGCTGCACGTCTTTTATATCCACACTTCCTAGCCCATTTGCACGGAACGTCGCGGATTTCATCGCTGCCACGATACCGATCATCAAGTTCCCTACCACTCTGGACCTATCCGGTGCATTTAGCATACGAGATTGGTCAACTTCAACTGATTGCATCGATCCATGTTTTTGGGAAACCCCATTTCCACAACGGCCGACGTGCATATACACCTGCTTACACATCCAGACCTAACCTTACCATCCCATCCCTCGCATTTTAATAGCCAACCAAACCCAGGCGCCAGACTAATGCATCATCTAGACACAACGTAATAACTACGCGCCAACTGATGATACAAGTGGGCACCATGTCGTCTAATACCGGCCCGGCGGGTCACCAGGACTGGCCGGCGATGGAGGCGGACTACTGGCAGACCACCAAGAAGGCACGGGACCGAGAAGATGCAAGGCTTGCGCACGAGCACGCCTCACGCCAGGACCAGTTGGATCGAGGCATTATGGAGTTATACGACAAGAGATCGCATCTGCAGGTTGCCGTGAAAGATGTCGACGCGAATATCGAGTTCCGGAAGGCAGAAAAGCAGCGTCTATCGCATGAATTTGAAATGAGAAGATCTCTGCTCCAAACCCAACGCCAAGATGAGGATGTCTCCCAGCAGGGTTGGTTTGCGCGTGCCCGAGAAAGTGCCCGCGATAAAGAGAACGCTATTACGAAAGGAAACACTGGCGTACCAAACCATGACCGGACCCTCCCGGATCCCGCTGCCGGTTGGACGAGCATCAATGGCGCATCACTGCGACGTAGCAGCCGAGTCCAGGAGCAGCGACAAGAGAAGCGATCCGACCCGGGGAACCTGTTCGGTAGCGTCTTCCACAATCCCGTCGACGAAGATGTGGTGCCGAGTTCTCGGGCCCTGCCCCTACGAAATACCGCTACCCACCTACAACCAGACGCGGGGACCAAGCTCGCCCCCATAACGAGTGTGGGTGCCGCTGCAGACAGTGCGTCTGGACTCGACAGAGCTGGTGTTATCAAGCCTAAACAAGAGCGGCATAGCTTACCTGCGTTTCCCATGGCCGATGGTAAGCAATATTAGGATGCCTCGATCTGCTGATTGCTGACTGTCCCTCCACAGATATGCACAACGAGTCTCCCGAGGGCAGCAGAAGATCATCGCGCGGCCGCAAGTCCTTACCGAGTGTTCGTGACCCTGCATCTCAGATGAATAGCCCTGTCGCCGAGCCAGCCGCCACAGACGACCAAGAGATCACACGCGAGTCTCTGGCTCTCAGAGACAATGGCTCCATCCTTACACATCCACCCATGTTCGCCGGGGTGCCGCTGGAGAAGATTAACGAGCATCATCCATTCTGGAACCCAGAGTGGGAGCCTCTCGAAGTGACAGTTCAGGCTGCACTCGACAAGTGGAAGGAAAGACTCGAGAACCTCCGCAACAACCCCGATGCCGTGCGCCATACCATGTTCCTGGCCAACCGCCAGGTCAATCGAGGACAGACCGTACTCGATTTTCTGCGAGACGGGCGCTTTCACCCCCTCCAGTTCGCCAGTCGTGACATGATGGATAAGTTCTACAAGACATTCATCAATTATGACACGGTGTTCCGATTAGTCAATGTCCACGAGGAACTCAAGAAGTTCGATCTCGAGGTGGCTCCCCTCGAATGGCTCCGACAACGCCTGTACGAGATTGCCATGATACAGGGTGATAAGTTTAGCCTGTCCAAGACCACTCACGACCTCTATCACGACCTCAAGTTGAAGGCGCTGCGCGAGAAGCACGGCTTCGGCAACATTGGCCGCCCTTCGGGCTACAAAGTCAGCGATAAGGGTGGTGCCAAAGGCACGCCCAAGCTCAAGCCCAAGAAGGAGGCATCCGCCAAATCCCCAAGTGAGCAGGGCGAGACTCGACGCCGCAGCCGCCGGTCCATCGGCCAAGTTGATGCGGAAGACGAGCCGCGACGACCCACGGTCGTGTCAAGCGGCGAATATCTCGAGCCCGTCACACCACGCCTGCAAAAGCGACCGCGTTTGGATGCCGGCGTCGTCAAGGTCAAGCAAGAAGATGGTTTGGCTGCGCAAGAGTCGGAAGCTGCTTTGGCGGACCTTGAGTACGAAGGCTATAGCTCGAGAGACTCGTTTTCGAATGGTCGCATCATGCACCTCGACTTCCGCGTGTATCAAATCAAGACGAGGGTCTTGACCACACGTCCAGACGTTACGCAGTACTGGACATGGAAGCCCGAGGAGAACAAGCTCGAGCACCAAGTACTTCGAGATGTGCAACCCAACATTACCTGGGGCTACTACCGCGAGCCGGATAAGTTCAATTGCGAAATGGCGGAGATCAGGGAGATCCGGTATGCCTCGGACAGCCAAAAGATCTTGGTGGCGAGGGCCGACGAAGCACAGGGCGACATCCTCGTCTTCTTCAAGAGATCGCGCACCAAGAAGCGATTTCTCGTCTTTGCCAAGAAGAAGGGCGTCAGACTGGCCAAGACTTCCCAGTAAGTGGCTCACCAATTCACTCGCTCATTCGCGCATTTTCCCATGGGTGCCGGATTGATAGAGCGGGAGCTAACAACGTGGCAGACTTCATCTCGAGGAGGCGTGGGACGCCATGAACTCGGCCATGATGTCGGATGGCGAAACCTGACCAACCGGGCAGCCGTTCCCCCCCCACATCCGAACCGACAGAGCCGGTCTCAGTTTCCTCCCCATTTCCTCCTCCCGTTCAAAACCCCCTCCCCATGTTCATGTTAGATGCCCTCCGGAGTTGGCGGCTTGCATGATTCTACAGAGATATCCCCCTCGCCGGCAGCGCATGCCAGTCGAGACGGAACACACACGGACCTCGACATGACGGACTAACGGTGGTGGCGTTTGGTGATATCGTCCTAGTCAAGGCGTTTCGGTGCATCGATACGAACTAAAGTAATAATACCTTTTGATTTGGTGACAGGCGTGCGCTCTCCTCTAACACGAGCCGCACTACCCGGACACGGTTGCACATAGAAATGGTTTCGCGCGCAAAATAGATGCTATCAAGACAGAGGGAATTTCCTCGGTATCTTTCTCAGGGCAGATCTTGTTTCTTTCTCTTCTTCTCTTTTCTTTCTTTTCGCTAGATGGATAATACTTTCTGGCGCGTGTACAACGGAAGAGTAGACACAAGGTTGGCATTTGCTGGTTCCTTTCTACAACGCAACAGAACCGAGACGGCCTTTGTATAGAGTATAGACACACAGTGAGAGATGTATATAGTAGAAGAGCTTACCTAGGGATAAGCAGCCCGAAGAGAGGGAGGTAGAAAGGGCCATAGGTGGTGAACGGACCTCTTTACGATGACGATGAGGGTTGCGCCATGGACGAAGAAAGGCGTCGTTTCGTCTACCTTGAAATGTATAGTAACCGGCCTCATAGAAAAAACGCAGTGGAAAGAAAGGGCTGGGTTCGATAACTTCTGCGTCTGCAGGCTTACGTTGGCGACTTATCGGTCTGGCCTCTCTGCATTTGACTTCTAGACAAGAGTATTCGAGTGAGTTTCAGGGAGTAATTGTGAGCTCCCTCAGGTAGGTACCGGGTACAACTAGGCAAAGTGGGCTAAGCCCATCTAAGCATAGGTAGGTACAGCATCGCTTCTCATCACGTGTTCCCCCCGCCTCCTGTCAGTACCTATAGTAGGTTCTTATCGAACTACACTTCCTTATCTGAAATTTCCCAGGGTCCTGGCTGCCAAAGCCTTCAGGTCTACGTCCGGTCCTAGCAACTTGTATCCCAACGACAAAACGACGTTGACGAATCGGAGGCCATACATTGAAAGTGAAGGCCCATCCATCGACCGATACCAACGCGGCGGAACCGGGCTTTTAGGAGAGAAGATCCCCGGCGACTATCTATCCATTCATACTCGACCGACGGGGACAGCGACAGCAACGTTCGAGATGTTGTACGAATTAATTGGAATTGTGAGAGACTTCGCCTCCTCCTCCTCCTCCTCCTCCTCCCCCTCCTCCTCCTCCCCCTCCTCCTCCTGACGCGCTATGGGGCCACAGCAGTATCTGAAGCGTTGGCTGACCCGACGTCATTTGCTGTAGGTTCGACCTACCAGCCTCGCCGAGGTGCGAGAGTACGTATCTCATTCTATGACATATATGCATTCATCCCTTTGCGCCGCATAGCTCTGCTTTTGTCGGAATAACCCCAACCTCAGGCCGAGAAACTCACAAACTAACCCTCTCTTTTTTCCCCCGTCGACAGAATCGTCCTCGCCGCCGGCCAGCTCGTCCTCCAGCAGAAGGGCGTGATCCGCGGCCTACAGAACTGGGGCGAGTTCGCGCTCCCCAAAGCCATCAGCGTCCACCAGATGCGCCACACGACCGGCTACTACTTCGCCATGCGTTTCGACTCCAGTGTCACCACCCAGGAAGACGTCCGCAAGATGCTGCGCCTCGACCCCCGCATGATCCGCCACACCAGCGTCAAGCTCGGCGACGGCAAGCTGGGCACCATGAGCCGTCTCGGCGGTGTGGATTGGAGCAAGCCCGGCGTCGAGTAACGTTGCCTGTTTGTTCCCTCTCGGGCAAGTTTCGGGATGAGGGGTCGGCCATGGCGAGAAAGTGAGGGGGAGGGAAGAGTAACAGGTGTATGAACAGCGCACTATACGGATGCGCAGAAGCAAACGATGCTCATAGATGGCAAGGAGGAACCCTCGCCGAACATTTCCACAGAGGAGAAGCTATAGTTTCGTTACACGCCACAAGATGCAACGAACGTGGCTTCTTATGGTCACCCCTTACCAATACCAAACCTGGCTTCTCCGCCCCTCCGCACCTATGCCGTCGACATGAACGCGGAGCGCGGAGTTTTTTCGCAAGATACCTTACCAGATCCACTTTAGAGGGATTTATCCATCCCACGCAAGCGGCCATCACCATTGTATATACTACATATATGTATAAGTAGGAAGAAGAGGATTTAACAGGAATGTGGGTTGGGGGGGAAAGAACCGACCCATCCACAGACAGATAAGGAATACGAACCACAAAGTCTATGCCCCAGTGTATACAGCAATCAGCTACATCCCTTCATAAAATAACTACTCGATTTAGATATTTTCCACGTTCGCTGTTGGTTATTTTGCTACAGTACTGGTCAGAGGAGACCTAGAGATTCTAAACTCGGGGGTGGCCCTTACGAGATAACTTCCTTGATACCATCTACCTGGGAGACGAGACTGGCCAACTTCCAGCACACCAGGGTGGGGTTTACAGGAGGACCTACCAAGTATCGTTGGCACCGTGCAAGGCTCGCGGGTAACCTCTACGTGTCTCTTCCCGCTCTACATCGAATGCTTGAGACTTGGGCACGTGCACGCGAACGTGGAGCGATGGAGGAAGAGCAAGGAAGAGACAGGCTAGAAAAGGAATTAGGGGTAACACGTCGAATTCCTCTCCATTGGAGAATTCAATAAAAGTGAGGGCCAGGGCGCGAGTACGGGAGAAGAAGTGCAAAGAGAAAGTAAGCAAAGCCCGGCACAATAATTGGTACATCATGTTTGAGGCCTTATATAAAAAGGTTGTCGTTTATTCTATTCCGCTACGTACGTCTAGCCCGAGAACGACAGGGCTGTCGCGCTATCTCGTCCCGTCTGGTTAGAAGCAATTAGAGCAATTAAAGTAGAGGCAAGTCAGTACCAGACAAGCACGGATATCAACCATTCCTATCTGCCAACTTAGCACCGAGACCCCGGTAACGTAGGCAAGTAGCACTTCTCATACATACCCTTATGCCTTCGTCGCCGTCGAGCCCTCCACGCCTGGGTAGGGGAGTGTTTCCCCCGCCGAGTAAGTAATAAATTGGCAGGACAATTGTGCAGTTTACCTACGACAGGTCGCTGCAAACAGCATGCTCGCTCGCGCCCAGTCTTGTGGTCTTATTCTTCGTCGCGTTGAGGGGTAGTGCCGTCGAACATCCCGATCCCCATCACTCCACGTCTGGTGTGAACCTAAGGAAGCACACGAACTAGAAAGGAGAGGAACGGTTTACTCGAGTTTAAATTTGGGCTCGCTAAGCGTCCACTTCCATCTCTGACTTGCGCTTATACCAGGCCACGAACTCGTCGATGACGCCAGGCCAGGCACCGTCCTCACTCCAGAAATCCAAGGACTCGTCATCAATGCTCTTGAAGGCGAACTCGAGAGTTTGGTTCCACATATCGCGGTTGACTGACCGTTTCCAGGTCTCCTCGAGGAAAGTTCTCCACTCATTTAACCAATTAATTCTCGTAGATGATCCGATCCAACTCTGACCTGGTTTCTTAAAAAGTGTATCCCAGTAGAGGAGAGCCATTTCCAACGAGAGTGCTCTTTGGTCACCCTCTTTTCCCGCTATAAACGCGTAGCGGTAGACCTTCCGGAAAAGATCGCGTTCTTTTGTCATCAACCCTGCGAGGTATTTCAGGTGTGCTGCTTGGGCTTCCTGCCTGGCCTCAACCCTAGATACGAACGGTGATTAGATATGACTGAGAAATATCTGAAGAAACGCAATAGTCTTGCAACGAAACCGTAACAGACACCTCCAAACAGCCTTCGCAATCGAACTGGGTAGATGGGGGACTTCGAAGGGTACGAGAAACTCACCCAGCGTCTTTCCAGCCATTCACAAAGCCGGCCCGCGGGATTTCACCAATACTCGGCGCCTGTAATAACTCCACAGCAAGAAACAGCGAAGCATCTTCTAATCCTACACCAATAGACTGCAGATAACTCATAGCGGAGTCGGCACCAAGGGTATTTTTGGCATCATCTTGTTCGTCTAGGCAACAAATTAGCAAAAGCTACGAGAGATATTGGAGCCATGCACAGACTCACTTCTAAGATTATCAAATAATTGATTTAGTTGAGTATCTCTATTACCAGCTCCTGCTGCGGTACCCGAGCCACCGCCGTTGGTCTGGAAATACCTAAGGAGAAGCGTGTTAGCCACCAATTTCGTTCGCAGATACGTGAAGTTCCATATGCACTAAACAATTTAAATAACCGCTTGAAATAACGACGCCGGGCAGAAGGTAGAATGATTTCGTCGAGAATCGGTTCGCACCATAGCACACCAAATAATCCAGCAAACAGCCAGAAATATGAGCCAAACTCATTCATAATTAGAGAACCAGAAAATTATAGTCGAGGCAAAACCACTGTTGTTAAGGGGCTCTGTGAGGCTGGGATGTAATTAGGCCAGCCGAGGTAGTTCAGTGGCAATGTAGAGGGCCGTCGGCTAGGCTCGGGTCCTTTGACCTAGGATACGGCACAGCACTGCAACCAGGGTTGAGCGGCCTGTCGACGGCTTTCGTCGTGGGTCTTGCAACCAAGCCCTGGGAAATTCAATAGCATGACAAGAGGCGAGCTGTGCCGAATATTCGACAACCTAGTAGATGATGGCGTATAGTGGAGGATTGGCGCAGTCGTGTTGGTTCAAGACGCATGTGTCCTGGTATCTGGAATATATATATGCATGCGGGCTCCGGAATCCGACCAAAAGTGGAGCCGACGGAGCGCCCAAGCGTAGGCTGTAGAAGCCATTTTTGGGGGGGGTAGAACACGCGATAACCAGCAAAATCCTTCTCGGATTTTAGATGGGATCAAGTGGCAGAGGCCTTTCAACTTCAATATGCGAAGATCACGCAAGCCTGATAGGCATGCCGAAAACACCTGCCACTAGCGGTTGTTTACGTACCTAGCACCATTGTTGATGATGCTGGCACCACGTCGCCCCCATCGCACCTCATCCCATTCTGCGGCACATGCTGGAGCCACAAGACCGGGCCGCAGACACGCATCGATCCGGCCGTCTTCCGGCTATGGCGCGAAAAGCACAAACAACAGGCGCAAAATTGCAACGAAATGAAGCACGGCACGCTACCACTAAGCTCTAGCGGCGCAGGGCTGTCGAATAAAACGACAAGGGGGCTCAAGAAAAGAGGGCGACTTACGCATCAACAGCTTCGTTCAGTTTGTATGCCGAATTCTTCAGGTACTGGATAGAGAAGGAGAGTTAGTATAGACAGTAAGTGCAGCCATGGGCAGGAAGAAAGACCCAGAGAGTCGGCAACCGACGAGATCATCATACCCTGGAAGCAGTCCTATCGGAAGCGCCGGTGATAGCGACGAAATTCGCAATGGCCGCCTTCTGAGCGGACGTTTGCGGAGGCATCGTGGGTCTCTTCTCGGATTCTTCCTCTCTGTTCTCTGCTTCTCTGTTTCCCTACTTCTCTAGCTAGTCCGATTCGACGCAGCGAAGGTGTCGTAGTGGGTGGGTGGTCCAGATGCCGGCCAGACGTGGCGGCCCGTGGATGGCACTGGTGTCGGTGATACCTTCTCTCCAAGCCTGGCTGGCTTTACTCGCAGGGGGGATATCAGAATGGGCAAGGAACACGGGTGCAAGGCAGCCTTACTCTGCTAGCTGCACGGGGTTGCACGGCACGTCCCCTCGACGGTCAGAGTAATGGGCGGCGGCGGGCCGTGTACCAGCCTCACGTTGCTGTCGTTGCTGGGGTTGCGGGAGTGTCAAGAGACAGACATGCAATGGGATAAGAGAAGAAAGCAGTGCCTTTCGGGACCCGAGTAAGCAGCAGCGCGTCAAGGAACCAAGGAGCCGTCGACGAAGCTTGTTAGATGTTCATCCACCTTCCAAGGGGTACGCTGTATCTGCTCTGGACACACAACCTGGGACAGAACTCTAGACTGAGGCGAACCCAAGCACCTACCCAGACTGGATAGTCTAGACACCTTAGGTAAGTGTAGGTAAGTAGGTAGGTAGGTGTAGGTAGGTAGAGGTCGGGAGATACGTAGGGAGGTAGAGTCGCTCTGTCTCTGCCTTGGTTGGCTTTGGCCCCGAATACTTGTTGAAGCATTGGTGGGGTCGGCGGGGGTTGGCGGGGTTGGTGGCAGCCACTTGCCTTCTTCAACATATCTACCGGTACCTAGGTACATACATGCATACATATATATAGCTACCTAGGTACATATGTAGGTACTACCTTAGGTACGTAATGTACCTTGATCACACTGCATTCAGTACAGTACAGTATTTGTAGGTAGGTAGTAGGTAACTTACGCACAATGAAATCACGCGACGATATCGGCACTGATAGGTACATACTCTTCCCCAACATTATGGCAAAAGCATACCTAGGTACCTACATGTAGGCAGTATATACTATCCAACGATACGTACAAACTTGTATATTCGGCCTTGGCCGCTTTGACGACATACGTACCAATTCATTAAGTCTGTACTGTAGTTGACTGCATCAGAAGTGTCCGCCCACCACATGTTGCGCTGAGGCATAATGAGGTATGAATTGCTATTGACAATACAGGATCCAATTAACACTTTGATGTATATCTCAACGGGGAAATCAACTGCGAATCATATGAACATGAGGGTATCGTGGTCAACCTCAAGCCTCTGCTATGCTAAAACCAAAAGAAACGAGGCCGGTGCGAAGCCGATACGAAGTCGATACGCTATGCTGTGCCAAAACAGTCTGTCTGACCTAGCCGCAACTTTCCATCTTACAAGGAATCAAGGAATCACCGTCGCCCTCCTCTTGCTCCGCCGAGCAACCCGATGAACCACCTGACTCTCCGACATGCCCCTCCCCACCTCCGCACCGCCCCTCTCCCGTGCGCCGCCGCTTCCCCGCCCCGGAGCGTTCTAGTCCCCGAGGGGCATCTGGAGAATTCCGAGTCAGTTGTTGTTATTTCGAGCCTGGTTTGTGAGGGTTTCGGAAGCTCATAGACCCGGTCTTGCCCCCGCCCCCTCCTCCTCCACGCCAACAAAGGCTTATACTCTATCTGGCATTGGATAAAACAAGAAGAAAACGTTTCGGGGAATTACTCACGCCTTCCAGCTCATCGAGCAACCGCCTCCAGTTATCCGCCAGCATCTCTGAGTACTTCACCCGCTCCTGTGCCCAGTCTTGGTTCCACCGGCTCACCTGATACTGCGTCTGTTGAAAGTAGATCAGTTCGTCCCGGATGCACTCCCTGACGAAGACGGATCGGTTATGCTGATCAACGATCGATTCCTTGTCCTTTGCGATCTCGCTTCATTAGTATCGGGGAGCAGGTTGGGCGGGGTTGAGGTGAGGAAATCGATGCAATATTCGCATGTACTGACCTTGATGATGGCATCGACCACCTTCTCAATCTCACCAGGCTTCAGCAGACCCTCCGGCTTCGCCCGCAGGCCCGCCAGCTTGGTCTCATTGTTCTGAATCCGCCGCTCGAGGTAGGGGATGTTGTCCTTGTCCAGCCTCTCCCGTCGATCGAACATATCCCGGATGCTGACAAGCGCATCACGCTGTCTCTTGAGATCCTCAAGCACGCCGCTATCCCATGCCTTGCTCTCATCCTCCATCAATGTTTGCGTCGTACGCAGGTGCTTGCTCATAGCCACGAGCCCGTCATTCAATAGAGGTACATCATTTGTATCTGTCGCATACGTGTCCGAACTCGTCTCGGTCAGCGACGCCAGCGACACGGCCAGGCGTGCGTGATCCGCCGCCACGCCCTCGCTCCGCTTCACGAGCCGATCCATGATGTTACATGTCGCAATATACAACTCGGTCGATCGCTTGACGCCTTGCCGTGTGCGGTCAAAGAGTTCTTGGAGCGTTGAGGGCAGCGAATCTTCGAGACCAGGTGGAAGTGGCCGCCCGGCAAACTCGTCCACTACCGAGATCGCGGCCTGTTTACGCCATACGGCAAGCTCCTACGTATTGTTAGCATAAGCAAGGTGAGTTGGCCGGTAGGCGCAGAGAAGGATTGCAGTATTCTGTGTTTGAGAGACCTACAGTGGGCACGGTGAGAAACATGATGACCAGCTGTTCTTGTCCGAGGACGGGGTGGCGAACGGTAGCGTTCAAGAACCGGGCCAAGCCGCGCCTCCGTTTTTCGATAAAAGCGCCGTCGTTGGACAAATGGTTCCCGTTGACGGCAACTCGCTTGGGTGGAAGGAGAGGGAGTGCGCGGAAAGGGTACCGCTTATGCAGACAGTCCAACAACCATACGAAGTCGCTGTATCTACGAATGACCTTGCTGCCCCGTCTCACGCTTGTGACCTCGTAATTGTGGTGCTGGAACATGAACATGCCTTCCTTTTCTGGCATCAACGTGACGGTGATATTCTCCCCGACAGCATTACCCGTCCGAGAACTACTCACAGTTCGATTATGGCCGGCTGGGGGGGTAGCACCAGGATCACGGCCACCCTGGGCGCCGCCGCCACCAGCACCAAAAGGACTGGTCACTTGGTTCTGGGAAGCATCGCCGAAGCCCCCGGCAGTATTTGTGCTGGCACCAAAGTAGTCCCATCCTGCGGTCGAAGGCACAGATCCAACTGACTGGGAACCAGAAGCACTAGGTACCGAAGTGGTAGTGAAGTTGGAGGTTGTGCGAGAACGCACCTCGGCATCGTTGAAGCTGCTGTAGCTGTTCCCATTGACGCGGGTATCCGTGCGGCCGTAGCCGTTTGTCTTGGGGATCGTCACATGGTTGTGGTGTCGATGAACGTCGGGCGTGTTCCAAGGATCGTCCTCGGGATTGTCCATCGAGGGTTTCCGAGGCCGCGCGGTCGATATCGGTGGGGTATCGGGACGCTGGGGCGGCTTCGCGGCCAGTTCGGCGGTGACGGAGGCGGGGGGAAACTCAGGCACGTTGTTATTGTGATTGCTGGTGCTGGTGCTGGTGCTGGTATTGCGGCTGTGGTTGTCATTTCTGTTGTTATCGACAGACGACGATAACTGGGGCTCAGGCAGGTCTATCATTCGTCGTATCAGCGAACTGTGCCCCCGCAAACGCCAGACTACGGACAATCACAATGCCACTACCCAGATCAACGAAGCTACGACAAGATCTCTCTAGTCAGGACAGATAGCGTAGCTGGCACGAGCAATGGGCCAACCAAAGCAATGCACTCGGGATTGGCGAGATGCTTCGCACTTATGAGGAGCAAATGATGGAAGGGTGACAAATAAGGTAAGAAACCAACGACTTACTCCGTCTTCGCTCGTCGACACTATCCAAACTCACAGGCTCGCCCTCCTGGGCCAGCGCAATCAGGGCCAACAACACGTTGAACTCATCACGGCCCAGTGACATCTCGCCGCCCGAGGGAGCCAGGATATTCATGATGCGAACCTGGTGGTCGGCACCCAGGCCGCCGGCGGCGAGGGTCTTGGCGATGCCGGCGGGCGCAACAGTGCGACCCCCTCGACCGTCCTCGGCCAGGGCGCTGTCGAAGGCGTCGACGTAGCTACCCGGGACTTGGACACCAGCCAGCAGGCGGCGCACTAGTTCGGCGCGTGACTGTTGTTTCCGCGGGGTGGGCATGTCCCAGGGCGACCGGGCGTCGTCGTCGTCGTCGTCGTTGAACAACGTCTCTGATGTCGAGCGATTCGGGGAGCCATTGTCGTCATCGTCGAAAAGCGAGGCGCGCGACTTCGTGGCCATGGTGGCAGGGTGCTCATCGGAAGGCGACGTGCCGAAGAGCGACATGATAGTGCGAAGGGAGAGCTCTCTCTCGGGGAAGTGGAGGGAGGGGCAAGGAAGAGGAAAAGGGAAAGAAAAAGAGATTAAAGGCGAACGTGATTCGTGAGCGATGCGATGTGATGAGATGATGATGATGGTGATAATGATGATGCCGGCTCTCACTCGCGCAGGATACACCTACGGTAGACCAACCACTATGCCACAGACCAAGGTACTATGTACCTAGGTACTAATTATACCTCGTAGATAGGACAGGGACATGGGACGGAGACGTTATCGGGTGGCGGGGGATCTAACCTCTAACCTAATACGAGAACTGATGCGGTTGAGGCGTACAGTACTATAATGGAGAAATGATGAACAATGTCAAGTCTCTTGATTCCCTGGCCTTCACGTGTCGGTGTTACCTATGCCACTATTCCGGCCCTTCCAGACCATGAAGCCGATAAGGCGCGAGGGAATGAGCAGGTACCTTGGGGGGTATGTACTGTACCTAAATACAGCCTGCCGTCTATAGTGCAGTTGCACGTCGGTAGGTTGCCGGGGAGCTGGGACCTGCCACGTCCCCACTCTTTTTGGAGACGACCACAGGAAGAGCGGACGCAGGTGCTTGGTGCTTTGGTATGCCTTGGGTACCTCATGAATTGACTTTCCGCCGTATTGTGCCGCTCCATACGTAGGTAGAACACAGTAAGTGAGTGAGCCCGCTATCGACTGTATTGACATCGAAACGTAAATACCAGGTAAGTATCTTCTCACCAAGCAAGACTCAACAAGGGGGGGAAACCGATAAGTGCACCTCCTGGACCAGGGAGAAATCTATATTCATTCAGAGACGATACGATGCAAATTTACATGACAGTTACACATGTGAGGTATATAGTGCTCCCTCACTGTCGAGTCTTAGTACTTTCAAAGCATCCATGATACACATACACGGCACTCTTGTCACATTCATAGAGCAGTGACCTGGGATGATTACAACTTCTCCCAGAGCTTGACGTCCTCCTGCTTGACCTTCTTCTTCTTCTGTAGATCCTTGGCGATCTGGGCCGGCGGCACCTTGAAGTACAAGCTGGGCGACTCGCCTGGCTGTAGGGTATGGCTGAGGTATCCTCGGTGAGCCGGGTCGCGGTAGTACTCCATGTCCCAACGAGACGTGGGATCCGGCAGGCGGTAGAAGAAGCCTTTCTGCCGTACCTCCTCCAACACCGGCTCAACGTGCTCGGGGCCCGTCGGCAAGGGCAGCCTGGTGTTTATGCTCTTCCCCTCCACCAGTCGCTTGATGGCCTGTTTCGTGTAGTACCTGGTCACGATCTTGCCGCCGGCCTTCTCCACCGCGTCGATGGCGCCCGCCGACGCCCGGGAAACCATGATGTCGACGGGCTGCTTAATGGCGTCAGCCCCCCGCGCCAGCAGCTTAATGCCGTCTTTGATGGATCCCACGAGGTTGGATTGTATTAGTTCCTTCGGCGTGATGGGCTTGGTCGCATCAATGCGTCCAGCGTCGATCCACTCCTGTAGCTTGTCCAGGTTGACCTCGGACATGACAGGAGCACGCCTAACTTGGTGATTAGCCGGCATAGTCACAGGATGGTAGGCAGGTTGGATCAACGCACAGATTCTCGAAGCCCAGACGGCCCTTCTGGACGATCAGAGGTGTCTGGCCACCTTGAAACCACGGTTTGACCTTTCCATGCTGCTTCTGACCCTTGTGACCCCTACCGGACGTCTTTCCCTTTCCCGAGGACGGACCGCGACCGACACGGATGCGCTTTTGGTAGGCGCCCGGGTTGTCGGAGAGATTGGAGAGAATGGATGCGCTGCGAGTCTGTGACGGTACAGTCTGCACTGAGAGCGCAGCAAAGAGGTTGGCGAGGGGCGGGCGGGCTAACGGGTCCAACAGCGCCCTACAGCATTGAACTGCCAACCGGGGCGGTATTCGGGGCGGCATTGGTATAGATTTTGCGGTTCAATGGGAAGGTCGTGGCGTTCGCAGGTTAGCAGGACCTGTTGTCCCAGCTTCTCGATGCTTTTTCCAGATGCGCTGATCTAGCCTAACTAGACCGTTTCAGGACTAGTGTATGTTAATTGTTGGAGTTGACATGGTCCAAGCTCTCAGGGCCTCAACTACAGCCCTTCCTCTTTTATTTTGATGGAGATTACCCAGTACATATGTAGGTAGGTAGGGGTAGTATAGGTAGTTTCCACTAAAGTTTACTATACCTAAGTACATATACTGTAGGTAGTTAGGTCCACGGTATCTATGATGTGTCAACTTAACATATATGCGCTTTGTCATTATTCCCATTTTGTGTAAATTTAATCAAGGTAGTTGGTTGGCTCATTACCTTACTGTGTGTTTCCTAGACTCCCCATCATTCCGGGCATCAAGATGAAGAACACGATCCACGGCGTAAACGAACGAGTCATACCAGTACATGTGATACCGTACATCTCGCTCTTTGAAGACTACTGTACATGCATTTCAGCTAGACAGATCTACGATGCGGACTGGGTGGAGCATACAGACGTAAGTACAGTACCGTGCCTCGGTATACATGTAGATACAGCGCCGTACCTTGTTGGTTAGGTAGGTAGTATACAGTATATGTATATGCAGTCGGGACATGTCATATGCAGTCAGATGCCGATTTTGGACAGCATGTGCAGGACATGTAAGTATGTAAGTATGTAGGGGACCACTCTACGATCCCCGTACTATACTAGGTCCCAGAGGCTGAATGACTTTGGATACTCACTAAGATCCATCACGTCTTTTATACCTCAGGTCGCGCGTTGCGCTAATGTGTACTATGCAGAATATGGCGCGGGTTGCCGAGATTCCCGGGTTCTGCACGGGCTAAGCACTCGGTCTCTCGGGCGCACAACGACCTAGCTTAGCGCGCGCGTACCTCCAAGGATCACTGCTTATGTACTACAGTAGGTACATACAGTACTGTACCTACTGTGGTACAGGACGCAGCGAGCAGGTAAGTACTGTACTGTAATTTGGTGATGCAGGGGGATGGATGTTTCCGCAGTATTTAGTTCTCTGTTCCGCAAAAGTACGGAACCAGCGCACAATACGATGCGCCGGTACGACAGCCGGTATACGACACCTCGCTGCGCCAAAGTGGCGAGACATTCATTGGAGCGGAGAGCTCGTCACAAGCCAGGGGGCCCGTATCTCTCCTTCTCAGTTATAAGAGAGATCACATCATATCATACCACACTACCTGGGTTAGGCAGGTAATGATCAAGTCAAAAGACGGTATATTGGAGGGGTATCAGTTCAACGCTCGCTCAGAGAAATGGTAACAGGAAGAGTGAAAGGCGCAACACAGCTACTGCTTTTGCCGCTTCGTGAAGCTGAGCTCCAATTTGGCCAGTGACATGGTAAAGATATCTTTCGACTCCTCCAGCAGCGTCCGCCCCGTCTCACCAGGGGCAAACGATATGTCAAACTCGAGCACCGATTTGGAGATGACGGCCCGTAGTTCGTTCAGTGCCAGGTTCCTGCCGATGCCTGTACCGTGTTCACCTCGTTGTTAGACACGTCAGTCAATATGCCTGGGTGTGTGACTTACAAGCATATCGACCCAACGAGAAGGGACAGAACGCCTTCTTGTTGAGGACGAGCTCTGGTCTCGTGGTCCACCGCTCGGGAATAAATTCGTTTGGCAGTACGAACGCTTTCGGTGCTACACAACAATCAGCCATGACTAAGACACCCATGTGGCCAAGCACCGCTCGCTTACATCGCAAGACCGTGTAATGTGGGTTCACCACCTTGACTCCTCCCGGCAGGTACCTGCCACCTATCTTGACGCCGCCTGGCGGTGTTAGGCGGAACACGCCACCCGGGTTGGTTGGATCTGTCATGAACAGTGGTGAGCCTTTTTCCCCCCCAGTAGGTAATAGAATCGGCTCCGAAGTGTCCGGGAAACAGGTGCTTTGCCCTCCACCGTGTCACTTACGCATTCTCAATGTCTCGTTGATAAAAGCATTCAAATATTGCAAGTACTGCAACTGTGTGACAGAGAGCGTCTCGTCATTTCTGATGCCGTGCTGCTCTAGCTCCTCGCGGAGTTTCTGTACCACCTTCGGGTCTCTACCCAGTTCATAGAACGAGTGAATCAGAGCAGACGCCGATGTATCGCTGCCTGCTATGATGATGAGTCTTGCGTCGCCCACAAGGAGGAGAGCATCTGCCTTCGGGTCCTTGTAGAAGGGTCCAGCTGCTAGGATCGGGGTCATGATATCAGGTTCCGAGGGCCTCCTTTGTTTACGCTCTTCTATGCACTCATCGCTATAGCGCACTAGGTTCATAAAAGGGTTCAACCTCTTGGGCACCAGGTTTGCCATAGTCTGGATGAGCCAAGGCATAGTGCCAAGGCATCCAAGTGGTAACGCGCTCGTCGAGTGCATTGTGTCGATGTAGAGATGCGACTTCCCGTGCTCAAGAGCTTTAAAGGAGCGCCCGAAAGCCAGGTCACCTACTGCCTATTAGCCCATCTATCGCTCCCCTCCCACTCACGCAGCAAACACTGCGGCCGAAGTCTTACCCATGACATCAAAGGCGTACCATTCGAGCCAATTGGTCACGTTGACAGCCTGGCCCGCTCTCCTCTGCATCTGGGCGACAAATTGGTCGGCATACTTGAGAACACGCGAATCATACGAACGGAGCGCCTTCGTTGTGAAGGCCAAGTCCCAACCGTGACGCCGCCGTCTATCATGCTCAGCCCTATCCCGCAACTGCACCAAGTTGAGCAGCGGGTTAGCAATGTCGTACCCTGGGTGTAGGGAGGGTTAGCTGTTTCTCGTCTTCCAAAATCGCATACTATGAAACTACACGTCAGGTAACTAACATTCGGCCTTGGTGAATTGGCTCTGTGGATGGAAGATGAGCTCTATCACATCTGGATCGGAGATGGACAGTAGATTTGGGCCAACCCGCACGTATTCACCGTATTGCTTATGTAGCCGGTCCAAATGCCTATAATTGTCGACCTTGGCGCTAATGCGGAAGACGTGATATAACTGGGATAGCCGTGCCAACCTGGGACCCGCGAAATGGCGCAGCGGATGAAAGAAAGCTCTATAGACTAATATAGAGGCGAAGAGGGCAGCCATGTATGCGCCATAGCTGACGGATGTGAGCTGAACGGCATAGGAAAGTGGCAACCCCACCAACGTGTTGAGGAGCGCAACGATGGTAGGCGGACCGAAGAGAGCAATTATTACCAATTTATAGGCATTGAGCATATGCTCACCATGTATGAAGTAACTGAGGTGGGAGACAACGCCGGCAATCGTTGACAATGCCGCGATAGACGCTAGTGGGATGGCCATGATAGAGAACCGCTCAGAAGAGTAGCTAAGTTGGGTGAGGTTGTACGCAGACAAGACAGACAAACTGGTCCCCGGGGTCAAGCTGGGTTTTTGAATAGATGGTGGTTGAGGGGCCGTATCTGTATGGTACGGTTTATAGCTGGTGCCACCCACCACTGCGGCAATAAGACCATGTCTCTGCAGCACACTAACTGTCGATCCTACCCGCACACTTTTCTTTCTTCCTGGGTTCTCCCGTCGAGCAGCTCCTTACATGAGGCGCCGTGCCACAAGCCATGATCTACGTACGTGGTAGTAGTACATGGGTAGTAACCCCAGGTACCCCAGGCACCCCAGGCACCCAAGGCGGCAAGCGTTGCGTGATATTGTAACCGTGGTCACTGGTGGGTTATGGAATGCTTGGTGAGCAACCCTCTGCTGTTACCTATATAGGTAGTTACGTCCATAACTGGGTATGTTAGTCAATGAGCTGAAATAAACAACCGAGATGGCGTTGATGGCCGATGCCAAGAATCAAGCTAGTTCAACTATTTATCGCATAGTAGGGATTAGCTGACGTTATGATGAACGGATTTGACAAATCCCCAAACTTTTGCGAGATAAACTAGATCCATTTGCCTCCCATGAACGTATACTTGTAGGGCACAAGAACACCGAAGACAAAGGCCAGAGGTTAAAGTATTTAACCCGGGTATCTACTGCAGTGAAGGAAACGGAGGTGAGGGACAAGAAGGAAAAAGACGTGTTACCCACGAACAAAATCTGCCCGGAGCTACTGCAGAAGGTATGTGGACTAATATCTATCCCAACAGTCGGACCAAGCAGCCACAACTAATCAAGGGTCCCCTGTCATTCCCTCACTGCATATCACAAACGTGTACTACCCGCTTGCGCCATCTTCCGGCGGTGGGAAGTATACTATATGGCATGTAACCAGCGGAAATCCCATTCTGTGTCTAGCGAAATGGGTCCCTGATACCATCATGCCTGCAGGCAGAATTCAAAAGAACATCCACTAGTGCACATGATCTTGTTACGGAGCGTCGCCGATGCGAACTCACTTAGTGTAGTTCGATTGCCTAGTTACAATATATTCGGTCCGTATCGGGAATGGAGCATCGAGAGCTAGTGCGTATCTAGAGAAGCCGTGCCTATACTACACGGGCGGTGCATGTTAGGGATACTATGTAGTATAGTAGTATAGGAGAACAAGAATGGTGGACAGACGACAACCATGCTGCTCTAGCTTACAGCAGTCAGAAGTCTATCTGGTCTACTACCACAATAATGGGCATGGCGCACACAATAATACACATATTATTGTGAGGAGGCACGGCACATGGCGTCGGCATGGTTACCTACTCCGTCTGACAGATGTGGAACTGCAGCGTGGCAAGGCATGACAAGTGCCTCGGCGAAAACCGTCCCAAGCCATGTCGTTGGCGACGTCCATGCGCGAGTACCTCGAATCGTGCCGCACGGTTTGAAATTCTGCCTCCTATACCGCCAGCATAGTAGGATTCAGTGCTACCAACTGACATTTTCGGAAAATCAAATCAATCCGAAAGGATGCACTCGGGTGCGAACTGTCATCATCAGATTCCGGGAGTTTGGTACGCTCTCGGCGTCTTGCTGTCCGTGATACCTGTAGGCTGTATGCATAGACGCAGATGGATAGATAGATCAGCGGATAGATCTATCATAGAC
Source organism: Xylaria telfairii (assembly GCA_022495065.1). Classification (NCBI taxonomy): domain Eukaryota; kingdom Fungi; phylum Ascomycota; class Sordariomycetes; order Xylariales; family Xylariaceae; genus Xylaria; species Xylaria telfairii. The sequence goes on along the minus strand of MU384069.1, from coordinate 4,184 downwards.
AGGTCAGTATTATTACGTAGTATAGCATGAAAGGGCTGGTAACCTTGTCTTTAGAAGAGAGACATATACAGTACTGATATCGCAAGATCTTGCGCGGGCACTTTGTGGGGAAAACTATTTTGAGCAGCAGACACTAACCTTGCTGTAGACAACCGTTATTTGTAGGACATCCATGATAATCCCTGCGATAATCCCGCCAAAGCTCTATTTTCATCTACTGTACTGGTCTACGAGGTATGTGTAGGTAGATATATCATTTACCTACTGATCCAACAACCCAATGAGCCTCATAACATTTATACCTTTCCCTTGTAGCTCACCAAACCTACGAATTTCTTTTATAAACACCGGCATGGCGTAATTTCTGCTGCGTTTAAGGGAAGTTCGAATATGATCTGATTTGTAGGCCGTGCAACATTATAGGAGATTTCATGTCTCATATATATGATATGCCTTACGTGCAGAGCGTATCATTTGGGAATCTCGCTTACTTCAGCTCCATCCATGCTATGATCCAGATCACGATTCGAGTTGTAAGCCTCGATCCTACTGTAACGTCACATGCCAATTTCTACCTCATAACTCTGGTTGATCCCAGCCCAGATAATGATTAACGTGGGGCGGGAGTCTATTGATGAGCGCACTCCGGAGACATCGTTACAAGACGTATCTGAACCCAGGATTGTCAAGCTCGGTCACGTCCTACAGTATTTATTAACCACAGGTCCCCAGTTCGGAGCATCTCAAAGAAACACGACGATGGATACAAGAACTCGGTATCGGGTGGGTAGAGAGATGATATGCGTTCTAAGGAGTCAGACAATGTGCCTACCTGCATCCCTCGCTCAATTGCCTCCTTTTCCTGTTCAGCAGTCAATTGGGATCCAGAAATAGCCGCCTCGCGGCCTCGCTTCCTGTTCATGGCCCACATGTAAAGATACAATACCACGACCAGAAGCGTTTTTACCGAGTAACCTATAAGGATTCTGTATGTAGTCAGCCAGGCTAATGCAGGGGGTAGAATCACTTCGGCCACCTCGGAAGTACCACGGCTACTACTTACGCGATGTCTGCAAACTCGAAACAACATATGCAGTGTTAGTTCAAAAACTTTTATCAGGACTAAAGCTCCCTTCATAGGTTTTGGAAACGGGCACATTGTCCTAACTCACTGCCGAAGATTTAGTCCAAAACTGCCACCGCCGAGCCCTTGGAGAGCAGGGGCCAGGATAGTTTTTACTCACCACGCCGAGGTATAGAGAGGAGCTTCCGTCTCGATGAACGTTTGAGGACCAATAATCTACTCTTACTTCAGCAGCTTTCCACGGGGATACGGTTCTAGGTAATCGATATGGAAGAAACGCATACTATTAAGTGTCAGTAGTCATTGCTCACACCGTATGACTAATTATCAGGATGCTTCACCATTACCCACGCAGTACCCCAAAAAGAGGATGGCGCCAGTCAACTGCTTCTTAGTATAACCCGCAACATTGCTGCTCACCATAGTAAGACTCATACTAAACCCTACAGACTGAAATGAACATAGCCAAAGGGCTACGAGGCGCCCCCATCTATTCTCCGTTCCATCGGACCCAACTGGCAATCCCACGAGGGTACCACCGGCGGCGACACAGATAAGATTGCCGGCCAGCATAACGGCACATCGCATGTTGGTAAATGTAGAGCCAACATAACCTGATGCAAGAAGCGACACGACTTGGACTATGATATCCAGGGTCAGCGCCTTCGCCGCCTGGAAGATGACTGTCTTCGATCTCGTCGAAAATACGGCGATCATCATACAGACAAGGAACGAGGGCATTCTACTTCTCACAGCAATAGCTACGAAAGGAAAATGATATGCCTTCACTTACTGACGTTACCCGGTATTTGCATATACTGCGTCTGAAGAATGTTGAAACCGAAACTTTCCAGGATAATGGACGTGAACTATGCCTGATCAACAAGTACTACCAAGCTGCAACGAGCTCAAGAAACCGTTGACCTACAGTCGACTGGGCAGCATTCGGAATCTATCACTCACAAATACAAAATCAGCAGGTCTCGTCAGCAGCGAAGAGCCAGAGGATACCATGGCATGGTAAGAGCAGCCAGGGGGGCAGGTGAGTGAGTCAGACATAGTTCCTGCTCCTATTCAAGACAAAAGGTGGCCGAATATTCCGAAAAGTTATACCTGAGCCGCGATGGACATGACGAAGAGTATCCATGTCTTAGGATCTCGTAGGCATTGCCACATCTGATACGTCTTAAAGTGGTGGTTCTTGACGCCCTGGCGATTTTGTGCAACCCGTTCAACAGCCGCACTCTTTTGGCGCGGATGGAGGAATCCCGCTGTGGTAGGCAGATCTGGCATGAGGACTAAGAATATCACCCCCCAAGCTAGGCTGATCGACCCAAAGATAAGGAATACATATTGCCACGGAGGCAGCCCGGTTGTGATATGACCGACGGCATATCCTAGCACTGGGATCCTCGAGGTCAGTTATCGCCATTCTGGGCGTGATTTGCGAGAGTTTTAGAGGACTCTAGAAGAAGAGATGAATACGATAATTACTCACTGTATACCTGAAGTTAGTTATCACTATTCCAAGTGAGACAAAAGGAAAGTTTATGCTCTAAAGTTCACTTAAACAAGAAGAAAATACTTCTAAGAATCACTTACCACCCCCCGAAAATACCTGCGACGCCGTTCATACAATAGTAGGTCACCATACGCATTGGCTGCTCGTCGGCTCGGTACCACATGGATAGACACAGCACTATAGCTCGCCGTAGTTAGTAATTGCTTTTTTAGTGAGTATTGACACGGGTTTTAGGAGTTCTGCATGCTTCCGAGAGACGTTTATTGCTCTAACGGGGAATGTTTGACTCCGCAACGGCCAGAACAGGAAGAAGGTGACTCCAGTGGTTACTCACCGAAGCCTGGGTTCACAACAGACTCGAAGACTCCGAGTAGAAACCGATTGGCGGCTATCCCTGCGAAGTTCGTACAGACAGGGGTCGTGATCGTGAGCAGGCCCCAGACTGGCCGGATGAAGGTCGGTTAGTAGCCAGTCGCTGGGAGTTTCAGGCGTGACGGGGCATACCGAGAATGGTGTATCCGATGAACTTGCCCAGAGGGAGCCGTTGGAGAGCGTACCCTGCCACGGGCTGTGCTACCAGGTAGCCGATGTAGAAGAGAGATGTTAACCACGAATACTGCTGCCCATGCAGGTTCGTGCCTTGTTTCAGTCCAAATACTAGAATACCCGAGGTTAGTCATCGCCTGTTGAAGAGTGATTTCCGAGAGTTTCAGAAAGCTTCTCGACACTATCTTGGCCTGAAAAGGCACGCTTTTGCTCCAAGAGTCACCAATATAAGAAGAAAAGTACTCTGAGAATTACACACCGCTCGCGGAGTTGATGCTTGTTTTATCTAGGTACTGTAATAGGTATGTTCCCATGAGAAGTGGTAGGAGATGCGTGTCTATTTTCCGCAAGACCTGCCGTGCTTCTCGCGGGTCGATATCTTGGCCATCATGCTGCTTGTATGTATTGTAGGTCTCGTCCAAGTCCCTCGACGAAACCAGTGTCTTATCAGATATGGAAGGAACAGATGCTGGGTCTGGTTGACTGGTCGTGGCAGCTTCAATAGCTAGCTTGTTGTCCATCTTGAATGTTGACCGAGGGAATTGAAGCAGGTTGAGGAACTGTCGAAAAGTGTGATGGGGGTTACAATAATGGTTATCGAGAGAGGCGAGGAGCATTGGCCCAAGTTGAAAAGACCTGATTAAGAAGTTGGTATTGGCAATATCTTAATCCGATGGTGTGATTCTTACTTTGCAGTCTGTATGTACGGTGCGCGGTTAGTTGTTTTCCGCTAACCCGCTACCTACTTATTTCTATGACCTTTTATTTCTTAATATAACCTTTTTAGCAATTTAGTTATATAAGCAGATATAAAATAATATAAAAAACTTAATATAAATACTTATTTTTATTACTAAAAATAGTCCTAAACTTAATTTTTTAAATTTTTATATAAATAATAATTAAGTTAATATTAAAAAATTAAAATATTATTAAGTTAAAGCAATAAATATTTAATTTATTAAATAAATAAAATATAGATTTTTTATTATTAATATTATTAAAATAATATAATAAAAAAAAATAAAAGTT
>MU384068.1:3626-46557 GCA_022495065.1 Xylaria telfairii | reverse complement strand
TAAATAATAAAACTTTTATTATAGCGTTAATAAATATATATATTATTACTTATATATTAAAATATTATTTTATACTAATTAAATATAGTAGTTTTTTAAAGTAATTATATAAAAATAGCAGAATAAAGATTTTTTTTTACGCGTTTTATATATTTTAAAATACAGGCTATATAAGCAAAGAAATATTAAATGTTTTTTAATATTTTTAAATTAATTTTAACTTGCTGGTTAACGTTTATTATATAGTTTTTAAAATATAGCTTAAAAGTTTAAATTTTTAAGTCTATAAATATATAGCTATTTCCTAAGTATTTAAATAATAATTAATAATTTTATAAAATTTTAATAATATAGCGTAATATTAAAAAATGTTTAACTATTTTTAATATATTATTTAAAATATTTATAGCTATAATTATTTTTATATTATAGACTTTTTATTTTTTAAAAAATTTTTATATTTTTTATTTAATATATTATTATATTAAATTTATATTTTATTTAAACTTAAAATTTTATAACTATTTATAATTTATATTTATTTATATTTTATAAACTTAGTATAAAAAATAAAAATTATAAATATAATTATTAAAATAATAGTTTTAAATTTATTAATATTAAAATATTTTTATATATTTTACTTTATTTTTATTTATTTATTAATAAAATATATAATAATAATAAAACTAAGCTTTTTAAAATATTTTTTTTAAATATATTATTTTTTATTTTAATTAAATATATAAATATTAATAATCTTATAACTTTTAATTTCTTTAATTATATAAAGCCCTTTAATCCTGATTTTAATATTGTTAAGCTTTAAAAAAAAAATAAATATAATATTTTATACTATTTTTAAATAATAAATATAAAAACTTAAAATAATAAAAAAATATATTTTTTAATAATAATATAAGATTTTTTTTTATTTTTAAAATATTATATTAAAATTAATAGTAAAAAAAAGCTTAATATAATATAAAAAAAACTAAAACATAAGTATATATTTTTTTAAAAACTTTTTAAAAAAAATAAACTTTAATTTTAAATAATAATAAAATTTAACTAGTTTAAAATACTTTTTTAATACCTCTTAAATAAAAACTATACTAGTAGCTTTAATAATATTATTATAAATTTTTTATTTAAAAACTTTTAAAAATATTAATATAATAATATTAATAATAAACTATTTAATAGTTTTAGTTTTAATAAAAACTTTATTAATATAATAAATAATTTTTTTAATAACTTAAAAAATACCTCTTATAAAATAAAAAACTTTTTTAATTATAAACAAAAAAAGTTTTTTAATAATAATAATAAAACTAATTAAACTGTTTAATATTATTTAAACAGCTATATTATAACTATATTTTAATATATAAATTATATATAAAATTATTATTATATTAACAAAATATTAAAATATTTTTATAAATTAAATTTTTTATTATATTACTTAGTTTAAATTAAATTAATTAAATTTAAACGTTTATAATTAAATAAACAGCTTTATTATTTACTTAATAAACTTAATTATAAAATAAAATAAGTTTTACTTTAAATATAACTATATTAAACTATATATTAAAGTTTAAAAACTATTAATTCTTAGTTTTTAAAGCTTTATAAAATTTAACCAAATATTTTTTTATAATAAGTTTAAAAAAAAAATTATAAAAAAAATATTATATTAGTTAATTAAAAAAGTTTATAAATTAATTTACTATAAAATTTCTTAAAGTAGTATAATATATATATATAACATTACTTTTATTAAAAGTGTTTTTTTATAACATTTACTTTATAAAATATTTTAATTTATAACCTACGGACCTTTTAAATCTCAGCGCTAAAATATAGTTTTATAAAGTAATAATATAAAAGATTAACCGCGAATACCTTTAAAGCTTAAAAAACGTCCCTTAATAAATATCACATTTTATAAAAAATAAGCTATATAAAATAAAAGCTCTTAAAACAACTTATTAAACACTGTTTTACAGGTATAGATTTAACTAAAATAAGAAATCATCGACTTATTTTATTAAACTCCCTTTTTAAGGTATTAATAATTTTCTCAGTGTTAAATTCAGGATTTAGGCGATAAATACGCTAAAGGAGAATTATATCCTTCCGATCTTGCGTGGTTAGTTTGATCTGATTAGGCGCTATGGTTGCTTGGAGTGCACTTTTCTTCGCCGGCTTTGCTGTTTATCGCTGGGTAGTGACTGCCTTTGGTTTTATTAATGGTAAGGAAGGGTAGTTGACTAGAGATTAGAGCGAGTTTAGTTATAAAAGTAGTACGGCGCAGTGAGGGTGGTGGTTTCTATGATTATATATATATATTTATTTCACCAGGTAGGAACAATGGGATCGGATCCTACGCTGTCTTTATTACCGTGTCGAGAGGAACGTTGTTCAATAAGATATTCGTAACTCCTTAACAACAGTATTGTCAGGATACATCTTAATATACATGTTTGCTAAACAGTTAAACGTCGGTAGATACCTTGTTCTCTGTATATTTCCTGCGCAAAACTCTGACTTGTAAGCAACTAATAATCTATAGAAGACTACAAAAGCACTGGCTTACTAAATCTTTAACAAACAATGCTCCCGAGTATTTCGGAAAAGACGAGGGAACTTCTAAACAAAATATATTTGCCAAAGGCTAAGAAAAACCCTAGATATCCGATGACCGCGTGTGGTAATACAAAGACATCATCCCAAACGGGCACTCTTGATGAAGAAGGTAACCGTATGCTTACGTACGAAGGCAAGATTCAAACACATACTGAACTAGCAACTCGGCAAATAAAAGCAAGGCTAACAACAACTAAGATACAGCTTTAATAGAGCAACTCATTAGAGAGACGGAGCTGCAATACTAATCTTGTTTCGGTTATCAAACTATATGAATACAAGTCTTAGGTTATGCCAATTCATATAACTCCATAATTCTAATGAGAAACTCAGTACGTGGTTGCGAGAGCTCTGGAGCTCTTTTGTAAGCTTCTATCCTTGTATCTAGCAAGCGGAGTGCTCCCCGCGAATTAGAGGACCCTTTTGTTGTGGCGTGATTTAGAGGACTATTTATTTTAAGTGTGATAGTATATTTTCTCATGGGTCTAGAATGGTTGGGCCAACGTAAACACTCGGAATACTAGCGATTAGATTATCCACCTCTAAAAACATGCAGGTATTTTGGCATTTATTGACCGTAGCCCAAAGTTGACTTCTATGATCAAATAACGACCCAAAAGCATGCAAGTAGCTTCGGTTCCCAGTTTGTTATTAGTAATACAACACTCGTCCTCGAATGTTCGAAACACATGCAGTGACCTCAAAGAGTTGGAATATTCCCGGGCTTGTGACTCCGTAGGGGACATTGCGCCCGCCACTTGACATGGTTCTGCTAATCTATTGTACAGTCGACCCAGCAGGACTCCTTCCCGAACTATCTACCTGGCTCACCATTCGCCAGCCTCATAGTCCATGTCTCCTTGGTCATGGTCAGGGGTATTGTCAATCTCGCCCTCTTCGAGCTGTCCATTGGCTTCAGCACCACTAGCGACTGTATCCGTCCTTCCCTTTATAGCCTGCTCGTGATCTATCACGTTAGCTATGAGACCCTCGCCGTCAGTCGCTTTTGCCGATTCTGGGGAAGTCTTTGCCCATATAGGTTCAATCTTCCCTTCGATGCCGTGAATCGAGTTGTTTGCAGAAATGCCAAACATGAATTTTTCTGCCGTCTTACGATCCTTGAACGTAACGTGCGTTGCCGCTGGCGCAGTATGAACTTCTTTGAACTCTCCAACACTCTGCAACTCATTAGTACCGTATTGATGAAAGAAGTCGTTGTACTCACAAAGAGATATTGCCGAAGGGCCTCATCGTTCTCTGGCATCGTAAAATCAACCCCAGATAATGCTACAATCTTTGGTCGGTTATCCAACGAATATGCTGCATATGCAGCGTGTCTGGCCTCTACAGTTCCGCCTCTTCCTCGGTATCCATATGTTCCTCGAAGTGCTCTTGGCGCAAACGTTCCGCGCCCCCGGAAACCCCTACCGCGCCCTCTACCCCGCGGGGCCCACGATGGGACATCATCATGGTTGTCATCAGGGTCAATGCCGAGCTGGTTGGCTTCCTGTTCGAGTGCAGCGAGTTGAGCTCTAAGAGCTTCGGTTTCCGCACTAGGCTTCTTATCTCCGCTCTCAACCAATGTAGAGACTTTTGCTGGTGATAATGGATCGTCTTCAATGCCGTTTGCTCGGAGTTTTGCTTGAAGCTGACGTTTCGCCTCTGCCTGTCGCTCGCGGAGTTTCTTTTGGCGCTCCTCTAATTCTTGACGCTCGAGTTCGATCTCTTGCCGCTTCTTCAATTTTCCATCGTAGATCTTCTGTGCTTCCAATTGCTTGCGGTAGAATTCTTCCATATCGATCTCTGGATCAATGGCCGACTTGCCGGCTGGCGTACTTTCGTCTACATGGCCGTTCGTTGTAATTTTGACAGGCTTCCCATTAGATGTGGCCTCATCGCTATCCTCCTCTTTGTACCAGTATACCTTAACAAATCTGTTATCGAATATGACCTTGGGTGAGCTCCAAGCCGCATTCGCTGCTTCCCAAGAATCGAACTTGATCATAGCGAGACGGTTCTGGTTTTGCATTGAGACTTCCACAATGTCCCCAAACTGTGAGAAGTACCCGCGGACTTGATCTTCCGTGAAATTCTCGTTTGGGATATTCTGAACAACAATGGCTCTCTTGGTCTTGTCATGATTAGGGCCACTAGCAGCGAACGGGGCACGGCCTTTTATTCGTCGCGATTTCTTGGGCTCGCGACGATTTGTAGGTGGGGGGAGTTGGACATCAGGCGTATCCAGTTGCTGCCCTGCTAGAGGTGGTTGTACTCCGAAAGGGGCAAGAGACAATGCGGCATTGTTGGGATCGTATTCTAGCTTAATATTAGCTCTCATGAGACCTAGCACAGGGGCCGTCTAGGAAAAGGAGCCTACCATCAACTGCCGCAGACATCGGGGGTAGAGTGTATAACTGCGTTCCATGTTCAAAATTGCAACTACTACCCCGGGAGCAGTATCCTTTAGTGTCATAGTCTCTGCAACGCTGCTTTCGCCGGTGCGACGGAGGGACGGCTGCGCCTGAATAGACTGGCTGGGGCAGGTCGATAGCAGATGGAAGCAACGACTGCAGGATCTGGATGTTTTCTAGAATGCTATTGGCATCAATGGGCGGCGGACCAAAAGGCAAAGGGGCTCCATAATGCACAGAACCAGGAGGTTTGAGGAAAGGGGGTGGTCCTCGATGGCTTCTCGGTCCATAGGGATCTTCGTATCTTCCACCACGCTGACCAAAGCCTCCTCCACGTCGTGGCTGTTTGTACGGGTGCCCGTATGGGGGTTGGCTGTTAAGGATAAATTCCACATCGCCCTCGTCGCGATCACTACGGGGGCGTTTGCGCGAGCCGGCGTGGGAGAAGGGAGGTGGTGCCGGAGGCGCGGGATAGGAAGCAGACGGATGGTAGAGAGATGTCGGAGGTGGCATTAGATCAGATCGGGGTGCAGCAGATGCCAGTGCCGCCGGTGGTGGGAACTGTGGTTTTCGCGCAGCGGGAGGGGGAGGAGGAGCTCCGGGGAGGTATGATCGATATTTGACTGCTTGCAAGACATCGTTGGTGAACGCGGCCGCATCTGCCATTGTCAGCATCAGCATTTTTGCCCACACAGCAGCACTATGCGCACAAGCTGCCATGAGAGCCGGTATTTAACTGCAGAGAGGCCTGTGGTCATACCCTCTCGTAGAAAATCCGGAATTTCTGCCTCGAAGAGTTTGCGAATGGCTTCGACGTCGCCGTCGTGCTTCAATAGTGCCAAGACATAGTCGGCCAGGACGTCGGCGTCGGCGTCGGAGCTAGACACAACACAAAAGGGGTCAGTGGGATGTCTTAGTAGGGGACAGGTCGCACTGCTGGGGCCGTACTTGTTCTCCAGGCGCTTGACGATCCAGGCCTTGACCAGGGGCGCGTCTGCCTCAACGAACAGCATAATGGCTGAATTGGTCAGGCGGCCGGTCGGTTGTTTGGATGTGCAGAATACAATTGGCCCAGAGTTGAGGGGGAGGTAGTGGAGGCAGGCGTTTGGGCACTGAAGGGCCTCACCACAAGGGACGGGTGGTTGGAAGCAGTGCAAATAGTCATCTAGCCATGAGAAGAGGCAGCAATGCGCAAGGAGCTATATCATGGCCAGTTTGCACACACACACACACAATCCACAGACAAAGCATGAGCCGCAATGATGTAGGATACGTATGGCCGGGTTGCTTTTGTGGAGTTGGTTGTAGAGAACGACAAGGGACCAAGTCCGTGGTGTTGGTGTTGATGTTGATGTTGAATGGTACTTTGAGAATAGCATGTGGTCGAAGATGGTTGGGGTTTGCTAAAAAGCAGGTCTGCGGGTCTGCGGTTCTGCGCGGTCCCCATCCCCATTCCTATTCCCATTCCGTACGCACCTACCTCCTACCCATGCCAGATCCCAGGGCATGCTGCACAGCTGCTATTACAGTAAACGCGTGTCTCTGGCACCTTGTGGGCGCGTTTGTTAGGGGACGAGCTGCCTCGGTCTAGCGCATATCGGGCATGGAGGAACGGGGCTATAAGTACCAGGGTGGAGGTACAGTACCTACAACTTAGCGCCAACGTCACTGCGGGGGCGGGGTTCTCAAACCGAAAAATATCGTATCCCAGGTTAGGGACTTACTGTAGCGAGGTAAGGACTATAAGTCATGAATGAGCGTCTAATCTCAGGTACTAAACTTCAATCTCCAACACCTGTACACGTCTAGGGAGATGTAATAGAAGTATTCAGCTGTGAAAGTAGTGGGCATGGGCGAGTATGAGAAATAGATCAATCTAATCTAAATGGGAATAAGACAAGCTATTTTACAAGACTTGACAAGGACAACGATCTCGCTCATGTCGGTTTTATTCGTTACGTGCGGTATGATTCGTTCTTATCTAACCTAGTTCTATCCAAGGGCGGTGAGGAGAATTATTAGCTTCTTACATCTACCCAGTACCTAACTCATGATACTTACCATATTATTCAATCTGTAACACAGCTACATATATATTACTTATAGATATATGTACTGGCTCCGTTCATACAAAGTCATGTTATAGACCTAGCCTTGTTTGCAATTTCAGCTGTCACATTCAAGTCAGTATTTTTAACTTTGCGCATATGTTCTCCTGGCGTAGAGCAGAGCTCATAGCAATGCGCTGATCAGGTTGCCGCTCACAACTCGACTCACGACTCAACGACTCATACACACCTACTTCCTTTTGTACGCGCATATTGCACTGGACTAAGTATGGCATTCACGATGCACTCCCACTCGGGGCAATTCTGTCCCGGGCATGCCAAAGACCAGCTCGAGGATATCATCAAACACGCCATCAGTCTCGGCTATACGACAATGGGCCTAACCGAGCATATGCCACGAACTGCGCTGGAGGACTTGTATCCCGAAGAAGTAGGTTGATTTAACACTTGTCTCCTAGAATTCATTCGTCCGTTTTCTTCCAGGTTTATGAGCAAAGTGGTGATGCTAATGCCCTCGCCAGCTAGACGAGCCTGAAGCGTCTCTCGCAGCTCTAGGGCCGCGACACACAGCCTACCTCGAGGAAGCACTGCGCCTACAGGCGCTCTATGCACCTCAAATCTCACTTATCATTGGGTTTGAGGGCGAATGGCTGCGGCCGGCCTACCAGTCATTGATTGGAGACCTAGCAGCGCATCCAGCCATCGACTACTTCATCGGCAGCCTGCACCACGTGAACGGGGTGCCTATTGATTACGACAAGGAGTACTACGCGCAAGCAGTGGCGTCCGTTAGGACACAGATGAATGGGGCTGCTGTCAATAGCAATCTTACAGATACAACAACTATTCAAGCGTCGAGAAGTGAAAATGGGAAGGCCTGGGAAGTAGAAGTGGATGAGGAAAAAACGTATGAGCGGTATTACGACCAGCAGTACGAAATGCTGACGGCTCTCCGCCCACGCGTCGTGGGTCACTTCGATCTAATCCGACTAATGAGCTCAGACCCAAGCCGCGACGTGCGGCGCTGGTGTGGCGTTTGGGAGCGCATCGAACGGAATCTAGCCTTCGTTGCCTCGTATGGCGGGTGGTTGGAGTGTAACAGTAGCGCACTGCGGAAGGGTTTGGCTGAGCCGTATCCGTGTCGCGTTATAGCTGAGGTACCGTATATTTTTGAGCCCTACTTCCCCCTCTTCCCCTTCCACATCTTCTTCTACCAGTAGTCAATTAATATCACATCGTTGTCGTCCTTCTCTTCCCCTATACCCCCACATCAACTCTCGCTTCTAGCTATCTGTCCATACTCGGTTTATATTGTCTTCCTACCCCTTTTACTACCCACTTATCTGCGATTTGGTCACACGGTTTGAACTAAATACTAATACAAGCACTGTAGAAATGGCTCTCCCTGGAAGGCAAATTCACCCTGTCAGATGATAGCCACGGCATAGCGCAGGTGGGTACGAATTACGGACCTGCTCTAGATTTCTTGTCATCTCTCGGCGTCACCACGCTTTGGATACTGAGACGAGAACCGCGGCAACAAGATGGTACTGTTGGGAAGACTACGCGGGTAGGCCTCACAGAAGTGCCGGTTTCGGTAAATGAAGTCCGGGGTACTGTTTCCAAGTGGTCGTTGTAGATGGATATCTTCACGGATATAGAGACGATCTCGATCAATAAGGCATCACGCGATGTAGAGCAAGAGGCTTTTCCCTTGCAGTAAAAATACTGGCAGCATAGGTGGAATATGCAATCCTAGAATAGACGAATAGACGATGGTGCTAGTTTGAAGGGCTATGCTAATTGCATTCACAGTATCGGGTTCAATGTACTTTAAACAGAACAATAATATGGCCTCGTAGTTGGCCGTTTATTGTGATGCAAATTGGGAACAATATAACGGTAGGGTATATTTTGGGATATCCTTCCACAACAAATCAACCGTAAATAACCCTCTTTGAACGCCGACAAACCGTCTAGGAGCTATCGTCATCAACGGATCATGAAAGAAGCCTGTTTTCCACCAAACGCTATGCTGGCATCTGATAAATAAGAAATTTGAGTATTAGGAACATTACAGTTCGGGGTTAATGCGGCCGATTCGGCGGGGTATCTCAAATGCACACAAAAAACCGGTCTATCAGTCTGGCCTCTTCATCGAGAACAGATCGCAAGTACTCGTACAAAAATTCCATAACATGCACCATAAACAGCCGCTTAGTAGGGGTATCGACACCCGGAAGAGGAAACGGAATTAATATCCCTTGGTTGCTATTGCCCTGAGCCAAGGTAGCATTACCAACAGTCGGACTACCCATCACCGAGTTCCACACTGTCGAGCCAAGCTCGGACGGCTCCTCGTAGTGCGCTCTCCTTTTCGCGGCTCGCTTGGTAGCCGGTATTTTGGTTCGAACTTTGGCTCTCCTTTTCGCGCTTGTCTATAACATCCTGTACGATGCTTCCCAAGGCCGATAAGACAACTGTCTTACATTCGACACGGGGAACCTCCTGAAAGTCAAGTCTCACGTCGGGTGCTACCTCTTCGGGTTCTGAAGTTTCACTATTGCTTCGACCTCGACGTTTGCTGACAGATCTAGAAGAGGTGGCGGATGTTACACGGCTTGAGTCGTTTGTTTGAGCAATCACTCTCTCTACCGCATCGATAAGTGCCTCGTCTAAAGTGACCAGTTCTTCCTCCTCGATTTTCTCTTCTATTGGTTGCTCAAATGGTGACAACGCTGGTGTCCCCAAGGACGAGTACGGGTGAAGAGAGCTACCCGTATTTCGGTCTGTAATAGTCTTCGGCTTGACTAGGCGACGACAACGAAGTCGTTTGATGCTGAATGTGGTAGTATCTGCTATTATAGCACTACTCACGTCAACCCATTGCTCCATAGGCCATTCGTCTGAAATCGTATTCGGATGTACCATGGGTGTTGGTTCAGCCTTGAGTGACTCGCGAACTTGGTCGAGGATATCTTTTTGTGGGGGTATAGCTTGTAACGTAAAATCGGAGTGATAGCTCTGCAGCCATCCTGCAACGTTGAGGGGGGCATCTCCATCAATTGCTAGTCGCGAAAACTGCTCGAAACTATCCAAAACACTTCCGAGGCCAGGAGTAGAGAGGTAGCCGCTACTTGACGGTGAACTAACGGCTGTCTCAAAAGAGGTCAAGTAGTCTGGGAACTGGACGTCGACATCAATCACTCCGTCATCATTATTTATGGACGTCTTAACGGGCGATTCAAATGCGCCGGAGGGGTTTGGTACTCTAGTCTGAGGCTCTAATTGTTTAGTAACCTGTTTTCGTGGTGTATCCAGTTCATCCCCAGCCATTTTTGCTGCAGACTCGGAGTTTATCTCTGTGTGCCTTGATTCTGCTTGTTTGGCTACTGGGGAGAGCCCATCTTTCTTTGTTGGTGATTCAACAGGACTATCGTTTAGACCTGAAGTATCTGGCGTTTGAGACGTCGAAGCTGTTGAGTCTCGTCGCCGAGTCCCCCAGAACCCGCTGATGACACTACCCCATCTTGAGCTTTGGCGGGAATGGTTACTTGCACGGCTAGAATGACCCAGACTATCGACTCGCTTGAGTGACCGTTTTAAGTCGTCGGCAGCCGCACTGCCACGGTTGTCCGGTCGAACTACGCGATTTAAGCCCCTTTGCGTGGTAGCGAAGTGTGCCACGGGCTCGTCAGGCAAAACGGTGTTTGTTGTCGCAGCGCTGCTCTTTCTAGTGTTGAGATCACTCCCAGCAATAGGGAGGTGGGCCGGTTTGAAGAAATCAGACGAACGCCGGTCATGTTGTTGGCTGTCTATGCTAAGGTGAGCCAATTGAGCAGGTATGCCTGTCATTGACCGTGTAGTAGCCTGCGATTGGATGCTGAAGCTCCGTGTATGCGATGGGCCCCTCTGGCCTTGACGACGATTGATCTTCCGCCGCAGTGACTCTTCCTTATTGATGGGAACGATATACGATGGCGGAGAGTGGCTGAACGCACCGAAAGAAGCAGATGTAGCTGGGCGTTGCGCACGAACTGTTGGGAGTTGCTGGTTCGCCGGTAAGAAGGCCGATAGAAGAAAGATTAGTCGCCTTGCGGCCATTTTGTCATTTGCGATAATTACTGTACGAGATGGCAGTGACGTATCTTCTTCGCTTTTGGCCTTCTGTTGCTGATAGTAGCGCCGTCTATACCAGATTGGACTCAATGCTTGAAGCCAGTCGGTATGCGTCGCTAGAAAACCTGTGAGGAGATTAAAGAAGAAGAACCCTTGTTCTTTGCTGCCGGCCCATCTTGCAACCCATCTAGCTTCTTCTCTCCAAGGACCCCAACGACCTTGCCCCGTTACAACCCGCGTGGCGCAAAGTCCGGTTACAATGCGCAGCTGTGCATTTTCGACTTTCTTGCTAGTCTGGTGATCTTGCATCAACGCGTTTGGAGGTAGTGTGACAAGCTTGGCGTATTGCTTGGGCAGCTTAACTTGAGAAGCATCTGAACCCCGACGACTGTGCCCTGAGGCTGTCCGACCAACTTGGATAGGTGTGTTGACAGGGTAAGGATCCGGAGCGGAGGAGTCTGCTTGCTTAAGCATCGGATAGAGAACACCAGCCACGACAGACTGGAGATGTGTGAGTGTCCTCATGATAATGTCCCAATGTTGTGTTATGAAATCCATACGATCTTCGCCGTCACTGCCAAAGTATGACTCGAATGACTCGGACCCGTAACCGGAACCAGCCATAGACCAGCCGGCTCGACGTGTAGAGCCAAGCGATGATGGGAAAGCATCTGGTTCGTTGAAAGAGCTAGAAGCTCGAAAAGTAGATTTCGACGCTACTGTTGCTGGGTTTGTTGCATTCGCGGGATTTGCGGGGAGGGGAATTACTAGGGCCACAGCATACATTGGTGTTCTCTTGGAAACAGGCTTTGGCTTCTTCCGCTTCGGCTTTGTCTCATCCGGCGAGTAGGGGAATGGGAAACCTGCACTATCCTCCGCCACACCATGGGGCGTCTCAAGATCATCACTGGGGAGATTGACAGGGAACAGACGAGTGACCAAAATCTTCTTGCGATCTGCTACACGGCCATGAGCATGGGCAGAGGCTTGGGGATGTGCTGACTCCAATGTGAACGATTGCGCCAACCTGCTGGATCGCATGCTTGACCTACCTAAGGATCCTCTCCCATCTGCTGCGTAGGAGCTGGGTATGAGAGTAGATCGATTGTCACTAGGTATGACGTGAACCTTTGTGGATGTCCCTTTGTAAGCCATAACTTCAGTGTTGGCAAAAATGCAGCTAGAAAAGCTGGCGAGCTCTTCACGATACTCTCTAGATGCGCGTTGTGACTCTGTTTCAGCAAAGCTGTAGGTACGCGACTGTATAGAGCCTCTTCTATCAAAAGCACCTTGCCGGGGTTGAGGACTTCCAGGCTGTATCACTAATGGTCGAGCGATTTGACCTTGGCTGCCCTTTCTTGGTGAAACAGGAGTCCGCCGTGAGTCCTGAGAGATAGACTGGGCTGAGCTTGCCGCCGACGGAGCCGGTCGTTCCAGTGTAGGACCAGGATGGCTGTCGAACAAAAGCGAAGGGCTTATATTACCCAGTGTATCCTGCATGATAATGACGCGAACGTCACGCACATCAAAATCGACATCTCTGTCGTAGTCGTAGGCGCTTGTCTGCGATCCCAACTGCAATGCAGTTGATACCGGCAAGGGGAAGAGTTGGTCTTCCCGGTGGAAAAGCTCCTGTGTGTCTGGAAACAGCAGACTCCGCGTATGAATATCTTCCTGGACCGATTCGGGTGGTAACTTGATGTTCGGTGAAGTCTGCTGAGCAGATGTGCCGCCGACAGTGCCAGCCGTCAGATTGAACAGCTTTCCCAACATGATTTTATCGTAGGCGACACAAGATGGCTAAAGCGGAAGACACCTAGAACCACAGACTGAAGCAATCCTCAGTTGTGTCAGATCACGTCGCGAAGGCACATCGTTTGATTCATGGCTGCGTAGAAGGACATGGAAGGCGACGCCACAAGAAAGCAAGCCCACAGTACGTGAGACAACGGCGTCGTGTTTGTTGGTGGGCAGCGCGACACAAAAGCAATGGGATCCCGGTAACTCGGCGTACAGAAAGGTGGCGTATCGTGATTAGATGATGGTTGGCTGCGTATCCAGTCACGAGAGTAGTTAAGGGAATACGAGAACCCCAGGAAGCTTTAAGTGGTCAGCGGTGAAGCAAGATCGGCTATGAACTTTATCGGTGAACAACAGCTGTAGGTTTGGTTCTCCGAACTCTTGGTTATATATACGAGCTGCTTTGCAGGTACGATTATGACTTCATTGGGCTGGCAGGAATGAACTAGAATTCGAAGAAATAAACATATTGAGAGACCTACCTAGTGCACTTGAAAATGTATAGGTATCCTTATCGCCCAAATCAAAATTGAACAATTGTATAAGCGTAACTGCTATAATTTGGTCCGGGCCAAGTGATGCAACTGGATGATGAACAGAATTATCGAACCTCCTCGAGAACCCCTGTCACCAAAACAACGAGCAGCGACTTGTTATGTTATACAGTCAAGCTGAAGGCTGTCACTTCGGCAGGTTAAAGGTTATCATGGATCATGGAAGTATGATGTTCCTGGTGTTTGTTAAAGTCCCCGGCTTTTCTGCAACGTCAGTTCAGCCAGAGTTACTTTCGGGACCGTGTCCGAGTAATTGGCGATCGGTGTCCAATATGTCACTGTCGATTTTGCCCCTTCAGGACAGTTCCGGTATTGCTTGTTCTAGGCAATGCTTCCAAGCTACCTGCAGGACAAAGCGCAAGTTGTCGTAAGAGGTGGTAGAAGGTTTGAGTAAAATGAACAATGGTGTGAAGGAAGGGGGATGGTAGAAAGAAAGTGTTGGGTGCTCTGTTTCTATTATCGGCTGCTCGCCCGATGGTGATGTTGCCGTCGACGCAACAACGCGCCACGCCAGGGTTGACCAAGTTCGGAATTAAGAGAACAATAGATAGGGCGTATCGTGGTCAGCCGCGTGCAAAGGGCCGAATCGACTCAGGATATAGGCCTTGAGTAAGTAAGATTGGGGTATCCCAGGCTGGGATAATCACCGATGATGGCATTGATCAGGGTGGTGGGACAGCATTCGATCGGATCAACAATAAAGTGAAGAGGGTATGATGTGATGGGCTGGGTAGGTTGGCAGGCGGTGGGAGATTGATTCCAGAGGATTGGTTCGGGTGCGATAGGCGGTCTGTGGAGATGGGATGGATGCGATGCGATGTGATAGAGGTTGAGACGCAGCCATGTGAATCCCATGCAGAAGCAGAAGCAAAAGCCCGCTTGCGATCTGGAGGGGAAATGGAAGATTTCTGGACTGGCGGTGAGCCAAGTAGAGAGACTTGACCGAGGGCTGAACATGCGCCCGTCCTTGGGGTACACTCTACGAAGAGAGCCGCTCCACCCCGCCATCGTGGGCTGTCGTGTGCTCCAAGCACTGCAAGTGCGCTGTCGTCAGCGTCAACAGCCACTAGACAGATGGTAGACGGTACCTAGACTGCTACACTGTCATTTATGCCGAGTACCTACTGTAGGTACCTAGCCACTGGAGGTTGCTCTTAGTGGGGTTTAAGCGGGGGAGAGCGCAGTAGCTCTGCGCACCTAGGTAGGGCTTGGGGGGGTTTCAACCATGTAAAATAGACTATTTTGAGGGAATTGCGCAGGGACGACGCTCGCTCAAGATGGATTCTCAACAACGTCTCTCTACCTACAGTAGTCTTGGGCATACCTCAGGTAGGTAGTATGTATATATAGAAACCTCAATTGGCTGTCCTGACTGTCCATATCTCGAGGCGGTTAGTGCGCGATATTGAGGCCAAGGCAAACCGGGCTTTCGGAGAAGTTGAGGCAGGCGAATCATTAAATGGCGCTGTGAGTAATTGTTCATTTACTTGCTATACTTAGGTAGATAGACACTGTTAGGATCTAGAGGTAGCTAAGGTTCTACAGTAGGGCATCAACGACACGTCTCGATAGCTGCTGAGAGAGATGCTGAGAGAAAGGGAGGGAGGAAGAGTCGTGGTTTGGGCTCGATCGGTCCCACAGCCCGAAGAACGAATCAAATAGCGACTGTCCTCCGGATCGGTCTTGTGTCATGTCGACCAGATAGATAGCTGGCCGTCCTTGTCTCTCCGGGACACAAATGGATGGTGATATTCTGGCATCGTGGCGCGCCTTTCCGTTTCGGCAACATGGTCTTCGGAAGAGGCGGTCTGCTTTCGACCACCATCTCATCTTAAAAGCAGTGTAATGTTGTAATATTGCAATGTTGCAGTCAACCACCTCTCGACTACACTACTTGACACTACAATACAACATCCAGGCAATCCCCCTATGCTCAGCCTCTTTTGAGCTTCCTGTCCTTGCACTCTTTCCCGTCATTCCCACGGCCTCTTGGTCCCCGCCCTCTTGCCCCAGATAGACTCTCCATCTCGACTTGCTAGCATCTGCAACCGTCGATTAAGCCAAGGTCTATTTAGGTATGGGAGTTGTGTCAGTTGCTCTACAGGCCAGCACTTAAGCTTAGACTACCTACCTACCTACCTTACCTACTCTGCACAACTATCAGCACTACTCGGACACGCATGCCCGGTTTCATGCTCTAATGGTGAATGGCCAGGCGGTGCCAGCACACACGCACCCTCTCCACCCGCAAACATGGATATACCCTCCGGCAATAGTGTACACCTGTCACGGCGTGTCCAATGCCAAGACTCGTACTTGATCGACCGACGACCACTTCCGTACCAGAGTGTGCTGTCGACTGTTTAGCATGCGGCCTCCGGCGCGGCCGTTCATTGATGCCTATAATGATTCTTCTTTTTATTGTTTTTGCTTGACATCGCTACGTCTGACCACGGAGCCAGTCATACTCGAAACGCTGACCTCCCTCTCAGAACCAATGCTGACGAGGGGTCATATGTCCGTGTCACTTAGGGGTTTGGGGTAACCGCAGAGGAAGGGAGGTAAGAAGATCCAGGTGCCAACTTCAGCTCCAGCCGTCCTCAACGCTGTGTAGCGCTCGGCCCGTCCCTCATCGGTGCCATAATTGCGAACGGCCGGGCGGATGAATACAGGTTACCTCGACCGAGTTGGCCCGTTTTTTTGACTCATGAGCTGTGGGACATCTGGCCTATACTAGCTTCAGTCAGGCCTTTCCAGGATGCACTGGATCTCAACTACTGCCGTCGAGATGGCCGAATTAGTAAGGAAAACCAGAGGAGCGAACCAGGAAAAGGCATGCGGATGCGTAGCTTGTTTGGTTTTGGGGCGCTGAACAGGTCAACGGGCGCGTATCGGACGGTTAATAATATCGCATGTATACGGATCCGTACTATATGCAGCATTGAGGTGTACAGCCGAATATGGCATGCATAACCTAACGCTCGCTAGCGGCCACGACTTACCCGTCGGCAAATAATAGCATGTCGCTTACCTTACCGAGACAACGTACCTGTGACGTCTCTTGAGGTCAAGAGCTGACCTGAAGCACGGATATCCTCATCGCCACAACACCACTTTCTTCCTATTACAGGCCTGCGCGTTGGCCAACGACATCTTCTACTCTTACGGTAGAACCCTGTTTTGGCCTCGTCACGGCTGGAAGCCCGTATCGGCTCTACGCTACCTAGGTACACTACCTACACCACAGTACCATGACCATCTTCTTACACTTGACTCGCCCTGCGGGCTTTTCAGGGTCCCCAATCCACACAAAGATGCAAGGTCTGGACTATGCTGCGCACTACTGTACCTACTAGTATAGTACAGCACTGTAGGCAAGTAAAATTCCCTAACCTGGGTCACTCGGTTAGGCGGTTTTGAAGATGGGGCTTTCGGTTGGACGAAACCCATCCAATTCTATCCCTCTCAACAGCGAGGCGGTTGCTGTGCCGATCAAAAACCTCTCCTGCGTTTGACTTGGTCTATCTGTTTTTCTTTTTTGAATGCAGATGTTGCGATTGGCCCCGACCCCATGTATCAAAGGCCCACTCCTCTGACTACGTGTACTGTACAAGCCGATGCACTCACTACCTCCTACTTCCACCTGAGTTGAGGTACAGTAGATGAGTAGTCGGAGCGAGCATTCTCATGAGGATTATCGTGGTCATAATAAGTGTCTGTGTAGGTAATGTAAACGACATAAGCGCTTCTATCGCGGCTATTAGCGAGGTGAGCTAAGATTCCCTTCGTGGTCAACTTTCCCGGGGATTACCATGTGCTATGTTCTTACGTGATATTTTCTTTTTTCCAGGCGTATGTACAGTATAGTCAAGGTAGGTATAACTGTCAACGTTGTGGGAGCGAGTAGGCGCCGTACCCGAGATTAACAACCTACTATATAGTCGAGTGAAGAAGTAAGGCTACAGTAGGTTCATGGTAACTTTTCTATTTTGAAACTACATACCTAGGTATGTATAGGTAGGTTCAACCAAAATTCCTACTTTTTCGGAGAGTAGCCCATAAAAACCGATGTTTGGGCATGAATGTATGCGAATAGACACTCCCCGCCGGCGACCTAGTATAATCCCCAAGTCGGTCGGCATACTTGGTTAAGCGGCAGGAGGAGCACCCTTTATAAATGAACTTGGCTTGTCAGAGACGGTGAGGAATAGGCTATTATTATTGAGTATATAAATTGATGGAATGGCTTTCGAATTAAGCCTTATACTTATTACTGTTATTCCCCTTGTTTTGAGTGCTGTAAATAAAATTATCGAGTTCGAGTTTCATTTTATTGCCTGTACTCGGATCAAACCGGACTTTTCATTGCATCCTAGGTTGTAGCAACTATAGTAGAAGCAATAACATACAGAGTCAATCAAACCCTCAGGTGCAGTAGCTACTACTTAGGTCTGCGCATAAGTATTGTTGTTATGAGTTGCAAATGGGTGGCGAAACAGTTTCTGGATGGTTCCCAACTTAGAGACATTCCCGAGTGCTGAGACGCTTGCTAAAACTGAGACTCTAAGTATGGCCTGGGGATGAACATATAGTATCATTATGGGCATCATGTGGTAAACGATCATCTAATGGGCTGGGCAATAATGCGAATGAATCAAGATTCTGGGAACCCAAGCTAGCAACAGGCAGGACTAGAACTAATATAAATCTTTTTTATGTTTAATTACACACAGAGCGCACTGGTAATCATGTGAAGCGTATATCGACCTAGCTATGACTTGTACACTTCATATATGCAGTTCGACGGACATTAGCTACGCTGGCGAGCATAAACACTAGCTCTCTTTATCCAATAACCGAGAACCACATCACTTATGCCCCAGAAGCATATTCTTCAAAAAGGCGGCTCTGTTTCAGATAAGTCACTCTTCAACATCATCTTCTGCCTGCAACGCATGCGCCAGTCCAGCCGCCACAAAGGAACCCATCATTGTTGCCGTTGGCACGGACTTCAATAGCGTGGCGCAATCGCCAGCGGCATAAACACCGGGTACATTCGTGTTGAAGAATGGCGGAAGGGTATTGATGTGGCCCTGTGGAGCAAGTTCAACACCTAGATCCTTTGCAAACGAGCCGTTGAGCTCAAAGTCAGGGGCATGGGCCTGTAGTCCGAACGTGTCAACTATCTCCTCTCATCGGCATACTCTCTTTTCTTCCATTCTACCCTTCTACTCGTCTTCTCCCTGTGTTTGCGTCTCGCGCGTTGATGAGGACGATGACCTCTAGTATCGAACTATCAATAGAGAAGAGAAGTAGAAATCGTTGACTTACAATGAAGCCCTCCCTATTCACTGTACCATCTTCAAGTGTAACAAGAACTCCCGCCTCGCCTTTGATATCAGTATCCTTAGCGAGTCCCTTAATCTTACGATTCTCAATACGGAATTTCTTTGTACTTTTCAGTACGGTTCGAATCTCCGCGCCCAGGGCTGCGTTGCCATCCGTGTAGACATTGACGGTATCAGCGAGCCTACTCGCCATACGGGAAACTGGTGGCGCAAACATAGTATTACCCAGTAATCCGCTAGCAATGAGGCCTGCAGACTCTGCACCGCGCTCCTCGTAGCCGTGGCAAAACAAGCAGTGGAATCTATTAAGAATTTCGTTGACCAGTCAGTCGGATAAAGGGGGGTAACAAGGCTAGGAGATCGACTAGAGCGACCGGAAAGACTCAAACTCACATGCCTTTCCCCCACTAGAACAATAGGAGTCAGTCATCGCCATTCTAAATATGATTTATGAGGATTTCAGAAGCTTCTGGACGGTATCTTGGTCTAAAAACGAAATTTTGTGCTCTGAAAGTTGCCAAAACAAGAAGAAAATGATTCCGAAGATAACTCACAAGCTCCGAGTAGCCCGGAATATCGGGCATGGTATCACGAATACCGTTTGCAATAACTATCTTGCGGCCTTCGTACTTATCTCCAGTATCGCCCACAATTTCGAACCGGCCACTTTCGAGCTTCCTAACGCTTGTAACACCAACGTCCTGGAACTGGATCGTGCTATAACGCGACAGGATATCCGCCTTGGATTTGGCCCGAAAGTCAGCCGGGTTCTCGTGGTCCCATCCCGGCACGTTGTGCATATGCTGCACGGCGCCGTTGCGGAAAACCCCCGAGCTAAACACTATGGCGGTATGGAGTTGGCGGGCGAGGCCACCAGCAACAGCCAAACCGGCTGGGCCGCCACCAAGAATGAGTACATCTACTATCTTGGACATGATTGGTGTCTGAATTTCATATGTGTTTCCGTTCGTAACTTCGAGTTAATGACTGATTATAGTGACACTGCGTTGCGTCGATACGCCTCTGCAATATGGGATGCGTATGAATACAAGTAGAACATAATATGTCCAGGAGATACGATGCTTTTATAAGCCAGGAAAAATACCTAATAAGACCGACAGAGGCTTATATGACTTCAAACACGTCCATAATGCGAGAGGTGGTGTTCGGCGATATACCTCGGAGACATAGTAAACTAGTGTCTTCAAAGTGGCCGGTTGGGTTGCTCGGAATGTTTTATCGAAAGATCGATCCTACAATTTCAAAAGTCGACGAAGGCTCTGAATGCATAGGCATGTATATTGATAATCCGGAATCTTGCTCGGAGCACCCCCGTGGCTAAAGTCTCGGCCTCCCGGGACATAATGACCGATAGTGGTTTAACGTAAGCGGCGATCAAAGCCGGGTGGGCTTCATCTAAACAGCGTCGGAGACTTAGTAGAGTTCCTTTTGCGACTGGACTCCTGTCGAAGCTTTCATGGTTTACGTAATGCTTTATACAGCAACCCCCTATTTTACATCCTATCGACTTAGTCATCTATCCAGCAGAAGAAAGCATCACCACAACAAACTCTACAATCTGCTGAGGTGAGACCAGCAACATTACGTTAAACTTACAATCACACGAATATTATAGTTAGTGTCTCCGATTGATATTCAAGCTTGCTTTATGAACCCGTTGACGTGAATATTATCTGGTCCGGAGAAAGAACCTAACCTCAGTGCGGATGCCAAGCGTCCTGCTCTAGTCGAAGCAAGCTTTCGGCCTATTATGACAGTAGCTATTGAGAGTGCTCTGTTCTCAAAACATAAAGCTACGTGATATTATATACTAACATTAATAGTCCTATGCGTTATAGAATACTGCATACGAGAGCTAACCAAGATTGCTCGTGTAGGCCGATACTATCCCTAGTTGATGCGAATTAACCTGGACATGTATACTATGGAAAGCCGAAGGACTTACCAGAAACTAGAAAGAGATATAGCATAAAAGATGTATTACCATGTAGGTAATTATTCCTTAACCTTATTGCAAACCCGTAATTCGGGGTTTGAGAATTCACACAAAGACTTCACTTTGCTATCTTGATGGACTTGGCTTTTACATGGCTGCAGGGATAGCTCACCAACCACTCCTTAATTTCCCAAGCTTAGCCCTCGTTATCAACAGGGGTGTTGAGTATACACCATTATCTCAAGATCGGCAATCAATCGTGCCTGGGATAGAGTAGCCCATCCCGAAAACGTTTCATGAAACGCGGGGAGACGGAAACTGTCCGCGACGGTGTCATTCCGCAATCCAAAGCGTATTCTCGCGTTCCATCTGCTTACAGTACTAAGTTCAGCTTTTGAGGCGATACCCGGAGAGCACTTAGATGTCATTTATCGCGGCTTGGCTGTTCTAGGGGGCCACCAGACCAGTGTTGAACAGGCAGGAGAGCTGCCAGCCTTCCAATAAGATAGTGCATGGCATCCTATAACATACGACAGAGGATAGTAGTTGCACCTGAATTATTCGGCCGCCTGCCACATTAGGGTTCGTGATGCTACTTACTCAATTCAATGATAGGTACTGTCGCTGACCGACGAACTCTTCCTGTACTGGGCGGAATGGAATGATGTAACCCATCACGCTTTGTCTTGACGTTCCCAACTGCGGAAGTAAGGCTTCTATCTTAAATCTTTATTGAAATAATGCGTATTTAAGCCACCAGTTTTCCCCTCTAAGCTAAACCACCGGCTCACTTCTCACTATAAGTAAAGACACAGGTCATTTTCATCTCATAACAGCCCCAATGAAGGTACGATGCCACTCCCCTGAGATTTACCGAGGAACTCTTAACTGAGAATGAGCAGCTCACCACCATCTTCACGGCTCTCTCTGCCGCTATTCTTGCCCAAGCTGGCGTAGTCGAGCGCTCTGGCACAAAGCTCACGCAAGCCCAGGCTGCATCACGCCTCTCTGCTGGTGGCGTGGGCTGGACCTCGAGCGGTGGATGCACAGACAAGACCAAACCAACCTGCACATCATTTGATGGCGTGTACTCTGGCACCGTTGACGGCGCCATCACTCTGAAGAAAGCCTGTGCCTGTACAGTGACCATCACCGGGGGTACGGAGACTGGTCATGCAAGCGGAACATATAGGTTAGCCCAAACCTGACGGCGAACATCTTGCTATTCCGAACAATTGCTGATACACATTCGTGAGGATTAGTCACGCCAATGGATACAAGTTCGACTTCGCCAAGAACTCCGCGCTCAACTCTTATGTGACCAACTCATTCACACGCATCGCGAACCGTGGCGACGGCTATCCTCAGTGGCAAGCTGCGTCAGGCAACATCTACTGCGTAAGATATTCAGGGTTATCCGCATTAAAATCAATAGAATGAGAGCTGATAGTACTCCTTAGGACGAAGGAAATCACTGGGACGTTACATACTACTAGGCGAGACGGGCACATAGGGGTAATGGCGCAAGAATAGCTCAAGGGACTATCCTTCTCTAATACAGGTATTAATCAAGTTGAATTGGAAGTGCACCACGAATCCTCGAATGACCGCATAAAGAGTGAACGAATTTCCTTCTTTTTTCTTACCGGAAAGTAGAGCAACTTAAGTAAAATAACGGCTCGACGATAGCTACCGGTTTCGGTACCGATTCTACATGGCAGAAAACCACCAGCCCCCCGCCCCGGAGCTTGTGTATGTTGCGGCCAAGCCCGGTCTTTCTGTCTTTTTCTTTTTTAACATACTACGACATTTGGATACTGTTACGTTGTGTATTGGGAGTCTGGATAAGTGTGTTGTAAAAGGAATGGAGATAATACATGGAAGCCCCCGTGCGGGGTCTCATATATCCACTGTCCGTCGTATCTGCCTACAATACCGAGAAATTGGGGAGGTTTAAAATAATTTGTTAGTAATAGTCCTAACGGCCTACCATTAAGATAGATCGTCCAGTGACGACCATCGGAGAGTTCAATCTCAGTCCGTTGAACCCTGACTCACCTGCGTTCCCCTCCCCCGCCATGAAGCGAATAAAGAACAGCTATCGATCGACACCATGACGTGCCTATGATCAAATATCGGCCTGGTCAACGAATTGCAGCTCTTTCACCGTGAAAAGTGGTTCCAGTCTTTCGTAGGGCCTGACATCAAGGATGAAGTCATTTGATGCGAGCGGATTCTAGGGGTTCTATTATTTGAGTATATAATAGTGGTTAGAATACCTCGAATATGTCCTTCGGTTCGTTTTAGCAACCACGAGCTGAAAAATATATCCATCAAAAGACATTGAAGCAATAACACAATTCTAAATAACATTCCATCATGTCGGCAGACGGCCACGGACTTCCTGATAACGCGATACGAGGTGCTCACGACATGATCCATCATGCCGAGCAAGAAGAGCACGAGCATGAGGCAGCTTCGAAACGCGGCCTGACAGATAAGGCCGTAGAGGCAGAGTACGACTTCATGCATCACGCAGAAGATGAGCTAGAGAAGCTTGAGGTACGTCATTTCATCATCTGACTCTCCGGCTGCGCGCGATTGTATTAACAACGTGAAGAGGAAAAAGCGAGGAAGCGGACTCAAACAGAAAATTGAGAAGTTGATACCGGGACATCATTGAAGAAGGAGAGGATTACATTCCACCAGAATCATAACACTTGTCTTTGCGTGGAACTCTTGCTCCCAGTGACGAATTTATTTTGGCGGGATGGGATGATCTTGTTATATATTTGTGTATAGTGTACTATTAGTATCTCTTCTATCTATCTGGCTACTAATAACAATGAGTTGTGACAAGCCGAATGCTTGATAAATCTTCATGATTGTCAAGGTGTCATGCATTATAAATATTCGTGGCTATCGTGTCTGATTCTGCATGTTGGTTAAGCTTTAGGATATCTAGGTACTTGGCATGTAATCGGTTGATATCTGTGGGCTTCGTTTCACGTGCATGAAGAAAAAAAAGGCGATGTTGATTTGTATAGTAGAGCTACTAAATAAACCATGCGATATTTTAAACTAGCTAGGTACCTGATGAGGTTGGGGCGAACATTGGTCGCCCTTCGGGAAATAGATATATATAATTAGAGCGTGTCGCAATTGATCGTCACTAGTCTTCTTGATGTGAAGTAAATTACAAAGCTCTCTAGACTTTGTCAATATCTGACGATACTGAGGAAATCGTATGGGCTGTACATAAATCAACAACTTTCGATTTCCGGGGGCCTGAACCCGCATGGGTTTCCGTGGACAGGTACTATGCTATGAAAATAAAAACTACATAATGAATTCGACGAATAAGTTCGGTGGCTACTGTGCCGTTATCACTTTTTGTGTTCCGGATCACCAATATAGACCCCGCAAATATAGGGAGTCAATATAAATATGACCAGCCGCGGATAAAATGCTCGGTCTTACGACGTCTCGCTAGATCATCGAGGTACAGTTAGTGGTATATTATCATCGCGACTCCTTTTCGGGGGAAAAACTTCCAATTTCATGACCACAAGTCAGGACAGGGAAATAGTAGTCCAACTCAATGGCGACAATCGTGGCCACTGCACCGAACCAGGTGCTCGAGCTCAACGGGGCGAAAAAGCTGGAAAAGCGTCATGTCTCGACGTTCATAAACTATTATCAGGACCCAGGAGATGGCTCGCCACCGATGCCAATAAGAATCTCAGAGTAAGAGAACCCACCTACTTGCCTGCTAAATCCTCGTGGCTAGCTAACGAAAGACTCCCACGAAAAGCAAGACGGTCAAGAACGAGCGGCCGACAATCGCCAAGCCCACGATCATCAAAGACATTACAGGCGAGGAGGACAAGTACACGCTGGACGGAAACGGCTTCCAGTTCGTTCGGCGAGCGACCCGACTGCGCGACGCCGACTTCCACGATAGCAGCCTGGTCGAGGCGGAGTACTATCCCGAGGCGAGACAGCTGCTGAAAGACGTGTAATTCTTTCCTTTAAAACAATCAAGTTCCGCATCCTTCAGACTGACACTCCGCCTCAGCACAGGAGCGCCTCGTGTGCATATTTTCGATCACAAGACGCGCGTCGGTCCCTCGAACTGGCACAAGCTAGGCGAAGGCAACCGAGCCACGCGAGGCCCGCTGTTCCGCGCCCACGTCGACCAGTCGTACGCCGGGGCCGAGCTAGTTCTCCGGAGGCATTTCCCCGAAGAGGCGGACGAGCTGCTGCACCGGCGGTATCAAATCATCAATGTACTTACACATCCTCCCCGTCTTCTTTGCTCGTCTACCGCTGCACCTACCTCCATTTCCCACGTACATGATCTCAATGACATCGTGTATCCATTGAGGGCTGACCTTCGGACTGGAAGATCTGGCGACCGATCAAAACGATCCACAAAGATCCCCTCGCCGTGGCAGACGCCAGCTCGGTACCGGACTGCGACCTCTTGGCGGCGTCTATCTTGTACCCGGCGGGATCACGGGACGAGACGTGGACGATGCTTCCTAACGACGCGCACCAGTGGCACTTTAAAAATGCGCAGGAGCCTGACGAGACGTTGCTCATCAAGTGCTTTGATTCGGCGACGACGCCCGGACTTGCGCGACGTGTCCCACACTCTGCCTTCGAGGACCCCGATATGGCGAACTGCAGACACCGTGAGAGTATTGAGGCTAGGGCCTTGGTATTTTATTGATGATTAGTGCGCCTAATTGGCTTTTCGGTCATAAAGGAGGCGGAAGAGATGTGATCACTACCCTTAGGACAGTGGCTATTTATATTATCAGCAGAAACCGTTCAACACACCACTAGGTAGCTGTGTGCCAATCAAATACGCATTAAGCCAATAAGCCTACTTTTTCAAGAATCCGGACCCGGGTTGTTGTCAGTCGCTAAATTATTTCTAAGGCTCATACTTATATTCCTATGATGTACGCCTCGGCTAATCTAATACATCGAACCATGTCTATTCATCCCACCGTCTGGTTGGGTTTGGCGCAGGACTTGTAGCAATTCGGGGGCGGCTCTTAAAAATTGCCTCATAATCTTCCTGGCCATCTTCAATCAGCCCATCCACGACTGACAGGTCACCTACAGCTTCCTCATCGACCTTCGGAAAGTAGATGTCTTTCTTTGGAGCTGCTTTGCTCTTCCTCTGCGACCGCCTTCTCTCTAATTGGGCTTTCTGTCGTACCGCATCAAAACCGGCCATAGAACGGCGCGTTCGAGTGATTAGGTCGTCGTATTCTTCGCCTCGTTCAAGATCATTATCTGTAGCAAAGCTACTATTTGCCTGCGCGTGACTTGCTTTCACAGGTGATGTTTTTGGTGTTTCGTCTTCTGGTTCGAAAGACGCGAAAGACGGGCGGGTCATCGACATCCGTGTTCTCTCAGCCAGAGATAAAGTATAGCGAGACTTCTTCATGGGGGACGGAGAGGCGGTGTCCATAGAGTTCAAAATTTCATCGGCAAGGGCCTGTGTTGGAGATTTTGGACGAGACGGCGGTGGCATCAGTGTTGTTGCGGACCGTAGGTTGACCGGCTGGGAAGAGCGACGCTGAGTGTCGTCATTTTGATAGGTGACGTTGAAGTCGTTCTTCTCTATAGAGTTCGGTTTATGCCCAACCGGATCGAGACACGGCTTCGCTCTAGGTCGTCGATGTTTTTCGGGAAACTCGACTAGATCTTCACGGCGAGTAGGACCCGTCTTGCGATTCTCACGTGGAGCAGGTAGTCGTCTCTGGGAAGTTGTAAGCTTGCTAGAGATGGCTGTTGGGCGAATATCGCTATTATTCGAAGACCCGCTGACTTTTAGCTGAGGGACTGCCTCTTCTGGCTCATCTTCCCATTCGCTTAAATCTGAAACAGGATCCGTTGTCGGTTCTTGTAGTGTAAATTGGGATGAAGTATTGCTGCCAGGCACTCTTCTCACACCGGTTATCAGCTGGGAAAAGTCCGGTATTTTGGTACTCTTTAAACCATCCAGTTGCGTTTTCAGCCCGCCGAGTAATGTTCCATATTCGGGTGGTTGATTATCAAATTTGGTATAACATGAGCCAGCGATCTCGTCGGAATCGAGGTTAAGGTGGGCCATAAAATCGAACCCGATTTCCTTTTTCTTCTCCTTCAAGGAAGGGTTATGAGATACTCGTGGCCGAACATCGCCAAAAGTGTTCTTCCTAAAATCCTCCCACTTCTGCAACCTACTCCTTTGACGATGGACCCGCTGTTC
This sequence comes from Xylaria telfairii, assembly GCA_022495065.1. Classification (NCBI taxonomy): domain Eukaryota; kingdom Fungi; phylum Ascomycota; class Sordariomycetes; order Xylariales; family Xylariaceae; genus Xylaria; species Xylaria telfairii. The sequence goes on along the minus strand of MU384068.1, from coordinate 19,373 downwards.
TAGCTGTTCGAGCAAGCCGGCAGTCTTCTCTTCCAAGTCCGTAACATTCCCTGCCTTCACACCACTCCAGACTTCATCGAATGGTGTGCTTAAGAAACCAGACTTCGGGGACGAACTATCGCCGAGCAATCCATCGACCCATTGTTCATTCCCCGTCCAGGTATTCCTCAGAATCCTACGAACTCCGGTCCTTTCCGTATCTGATAGCTCCATCAAGGCGTCTTGCGCATTAGACTTGGCTTGTTCCCGGCGTCGAGCAATTCCCCGCTCCTTCATAGCTAGTAACTCCTCAAAGTTACGGTAGTTTTGTCGAGCAGCGTTCTTTTTCGCTAACATGGATTTCAGAGATACTTTGTGAGCGAGCAAGAGCCCGTTCAGTTCAGTCCTGTTGCCTGTATATCCCCAATTCTCTAACGATATAGTTTCCGAGATAGTTGGCCGATATTCTAGGCCTGAGTTGAGAGACCGTTCAGCGACTAATTTCTTGAGCACGGCCGAAGAGAACACGGCAAGCACCTCTTCTAGCCTCTCTCCCTTGCACTCGTCGAGCATCGTCTTCCGTATCAGGACATCGCGGCCAAGCACACCATTCTTTTTGGCTGCTTCAAGGCTTCGCACTAGAGCGGCTCGGAGATTGATGGACTGAACCTGGTCGGCGGGTGGGTAGAAAGGCCGCAGTTTCTACAGCACGGTTAGTCATACGTTGTGCTGTATCCGGACACACTTCGGAACACGCCATACGTTCTGGGCGTCATTGTGATCCCACATGGAAAATAGTTGGTAAAGAGCCCACTCGACGCATTGAATGCGTTTCTTCTGGCCACCGACGGCATCCTTGGCGGAAAAGGTGGTCGGGGTGATATCGGGCCAGTCGGATTCGAGGTCGAGGTCGAGGAGACGCGAGTTCGTGAGGAACAGGAGCACGTTGGAGGTGCTGGCAGGTATTTGTGCTGGTTTGTTGATGGGCGCCGTTGATGTTGGAGGAGCGGTCAGGGTCGGTTTCGCAGGTGCACGGAGGGATCGTGTTCGGGCCAGCGATGAATTGGACTGGTACGACGACATGATGGCATTCTCTTATTCTCCTTCTTTTCTGCTTTCCGCCTCAAAGAACAGCAAGGAAAGACCTTTCCCCCCGTAGCATGACTGGGTTCCCAAGTTGGCTGGCTTATGGCTTCAATGTTGCTCAAGACAATATTTACATTCTACCTAGGTAGATTCCATGTTGCTATGCAAGCACGTATCGATAGGTAGCACGCCCCTTATCTAAGTAAGTAGATACGGTACCTAAGGGACCTACAGCAGGCAAGTACGCTGCTACCAACTGTATTTAGTGTCCGGGACTACTGCCAGCACCTTATATAGTACTGTACTAAGGTACCTAAAGTTTGTATGTGGGGTACGCTAGTCCCCACATTTTAAATCCCCTAACCTCCCTCTATTCTCCGATAGCTAGCTACCCCTGAAGCAAGCAAATCCAAGGCGCTTCCCGGAGACTTCCTTGCCTACCTGAGCAGGTACTGTACCTTACTTACATATTTGTAGGTATGTATAGAGGACATATGGTACCCAACCTGTCTGAATAGGAGCGCATCCACTCCCAGAAATACTGTAAGCAGTTCAACCCTCAGGTATCATGACACTGAGCAGTGCTCAATACGGGAGATTATTGTTTCTGTGCATATCAAGAACAGTGAGGATAATAGCAAGACAATCAAGGCTGCGCGTGGCCATTTGCCATGTCTGTTTGGTATTGACCTTGTCGGATTCTATTCCCATATCCCATATCTCCTCAGTACCCAGGAGCCAAGCGCGGTATTGGCCCCTCAGCCGCATCTTCCGCTACATTGGTCGGTTGATATACATTTGCAGGCACCGCACGTGCCTTCGAGTATTATAGTCAGGGCACCCGTGATCGGATCACAGTGAGCGCCGCTGTTCGATGCCGAGCACAAACTTGTCGTTCCTGGAGAACCGCAGTCAAGACGCCAGGTCGGGGGCCCTGCTGCCGTTCCGGGGGTGCCATCGTCAGGTAGGCCGGCGTCGACTGCGAGATTGGTGTCTTCCTGGCGCGACACGGCCGGCGCTGCGAGAGTCGTAATTGCCTGTAGAAGGTATGCGAGGGGAGTAGCGAACTGGAATCGTTAGCTCGGTATGGTCGCATGAAGCAATTATGAGTTGTACCTTCATCTTGATAGCCGAGGTGAGGAGGGTTTAGTGATGGAAAAGGGCTCGATTAAATACGTGTTCGTATTGAGTCCAAGTGACTAGACGATGCGAGGAATGAGATTAACAGTGGTATTCAATCTCGTCGGCTGAGAATAGGATCCCGTGGCCACTTATATCATGTTCTATTCGACAGAAACATGAACCCATCGACCCGGTCGTGTCGCTGCTCGGCGTTCTAGATTTCTTTTCGATGGCGTGAGTTTCTGGGTCTAGTTCACAGTCAATACCATGATTCCCACACTCGCCCTGCATGGGAGCATTAGGTAGGACTCAGGGGTATCGGAGGGCTGGAACGGCGAATTGTTTAAATCCTTGTTCAGTAGGGTAACGCTAACCTACCTCCGAGTCGGATTCGAATGGTATTTATCCTTAATAGGGATGACAGGCTCTTTTTGGAACACCTGCTTGTGTCCAGTGTTGAGAGAATGTAGTCTCTTCGACGCTATCAGTCGGCTCGAGGATGTCCCAGGGTAGAAATCATACAGCAACGTTTTACACAACAATCATGCGAAAACCTCCAATTATTCCTCTCTGCTCGCATGCACGATGCGGAAGGTAGTACACGGGTGACCGTTATCGACATTGCTATACGTCATTGCTACCGATGCTGCTTGGTGGTGCAGTTAATTAATATGAAATAGATTGAACAATTTACAGTACCATGAGGGGCTCAGCACATGAATGCACCTAATCTAAGAACGGCCATTCTTCCTGAACAGAAAGAGGAGAGCTCAGATATTATCAAGGATCGAAATAAGAGGCAATAGCACCAGCTAAGATGTTGTCGTACGGGTCTATGAGGACAGGTGTTCTCGCTCGATTGATATTAACGGGGAATCGGAGCGATTTGGAAACAGTGCGACTATGTTACTATAAATATTTCAACATAGCTATTCTTATTAACCGAGACCTGGGCGCTTTTCAGATCTGACGAGTTTTCCTAGGAGAGATGTCGGCGCAATTAATGTAGCTCGAATTTAACCGTCTTGGAGATTCCAATGCAGTATCCCGCCTTTTTCGAATATTGCTCCCAAACTATAAAATCGTGCCTACTGTTCTAGCTAGACTTGCCTAAGACGCAAAACTGTGTGTGTTTAATCGGTTCATTGTATGCGTACTTCAAAGCTCGGAGTTGAATCATATACCGTTAAGGGGAGGGAAGCAGAAAATAAGCAAGCCTCGCTCTTTTGGTATTGTAGGCTGGCAGTGCTTAGAGGCCTGTGGATTGAACGCGAAAAATATTCCAATTGCGAAGCCTACTTGGTTTTATATAAACCGCTGTCTTAACACGAAGTGTAGTAGTACGATCTATTCTTTTATATTAATCGTTTAGTTAACAACCAGTGTTTAGTAATACAGTACAGCTTAAACATCTGTGAGGCGAATTAGCTCTATTCGCCTCATTTCCTCTATTAATCTAGACTAGGTGGGTTCAATGGTATTTCTCTAATTTCATGAGGCTGATGGATCTGGTAAAGGATGACCAGTAGAGTTTCGTCAGATTATGGGCAAGGAAAGTATAGTCTTATCCCTCTCAAACGCAGTCAGGGCGTGTACGTAGGACGGTGTCATGGCTCCGTCTTAGACTAGGTGTTGATATCGTTTCCTACTTCTAGCTATCAGCGTTTGATAAGTGGTCCTATCCAAAGAGTGGCCACGGGTTTAAACTCGAATCACGGGGTATTGAGACAGCCTGAACATTCTAGGCGAAGGAGAATAAGTAGGTACCTATTTAATAGCAGATGTGGCGAAGGTGTTATAACACGTGGATTGCATATTATTTGTAGTATTAAGCAACGTTAGATAACCCAATTATAGCTTTGAGAAGACGTTAACTACACTTCCGCCCATTTCGATAATCGTGCTCTTGTTCCTGACCCAGGCTTCAAGCCCTCTTCGCCCATTTTCAACACCAAGACCACTCTGCTTCCATCCACCAACTGCCATCTCCGCTGGGGACTCGCCCCATGTGTTCACCCATGTAATACCAGCTTCTACCCTGGATATTACTGAATGGCATTGGTCAATGTCCCTGCCCACCACGCCTGCGGCTAGGCCCAGCTCGGTGGCGTTGGCACGTTGAACGGCCTCGTCGACTGTATCGTATGTGAGAATCGTCATCACAGGACCAAAGATTTCCTCCCTCGTGATAGTCATGTCATCGTGGCAGTCTGTAAACACTGTTGGTTGGACCCAGTATCCTTTCCGTAGATTCGCGGGTAAGCTGGTAGGTTGGTCTAAGCCACCACATAGAAGCGTCGCCTCATCATCCCCAATACCGCGACGGATATACTCGATAACCTTTGCATGATGCACCTTGCTGTTTAAAGGCCCGAAGTTTGTGGTCATATCAAACAGGTCGCCGGCACGGATGAATGGGATTTTCTCAAGGAGCACTCTTTCGAAATCTTTCTTCATAGCGCGGGGGACGAAGACTCGCGTGCCGTTCGTGCACACCTGGCCTGAACTAAAGAAGTTTGCCATCATGGCTACATCGACAGCTTGGCCCACAGCCGCATCTGGCAGAACAACTAGCGGGCTTTTCCCACCTAGTTCCATGGTCACGTATTTCATACCACCAGCGGCAGAACCGGCAACCTTCTTCCCTGTAGAGACTTGCCCCGTGAAGCTGACCTTCGCTATGGCAGGATGAGCTGTCAAGCACGCGCCCACCTCGCCAGCACCGTATATGACGTTGAAGACACCGTCTGGTAACCCTGCCTCGCGGTATATTTCCGCTAAGTATTGGGCGTGCAATGGTGTGAATTCACTTGGCTTATAGACCATGCAGTTCCCAGCAGCTAAACATGGTGCCGATTTCCACAGCGCAATTTGGATGGGATAGTTCCACGCTCCAATTCCAGCACACACACCGAGAGGGTCCTTGGAGGTATAAACCATAGCGGAGGGCCGTAAACGGAAAGACTCTCCATTCAAGCCTCCGCTGGCCACCAAATTCGCGAAGTACTCCAGCACATCGGCCCCCGTTACGATGTCTACGGTTGAAGTCTCCGAGAAAGGCTTGCCTGTGTCGAGGGTTTCAATCTGCGCAAGTTCGTTATTGCGTTGCCGTAGCAAGGAAACAGCGCGTTGTAGTATCCGAGCACGCTCTACTGGTGAAGTGGCAGACCATGATGGGAAAGCGCCTCGCGCAGACTCGATGGCAGCATTTATCGAATCGGATGATGAGGTGTATATCTTGCCTAGCGGCTCCCCGTTGGATGGGTTGATAGTGTGAAAATAACCAGATGACTTTGAGTCCGGTTGCGGCTTACCCGCATAAAAGGTATGACGCTCCGCCTCTTGTTGAGCCATGTTGACGGATTGAACTGAATGGGTATTCGAGCTGAAAGATTTGCTGATTTAGATACATGTAGATAGTACGGAGTATGGAGCTAGCTGCGAGACACAGCGAGTGCAGATAGTGTGACGTTCTCCAGCACACTGCCCAGATGCCGAGGCTTTTCCCGCCGGGCACTAAAGTAGGTACAGTGACGTAGTGTCTTATAATGGAGATGGTAGGTGGCTAACAACGGCGTAGCTCATGCGAGCTCACCGCCAATGGAGCACAGGGATTTGAGGACTAAATTGCCTCGTGAGCGGTTCTGGTACGCTTCGAGAAGGATTCTATTATGTAACCTTCGAACTATTGTCCTGTACTGTACCTTCGTCGGTTGCTTGCAGCAGTACGAACCCTGTGCAAAGTAGCCGTCTGAGCCGGTTGTCGTAGCACACTATCTGTCAGCGTACGACCGTTGGTCTTAGATGGGACGGTCCGAGGGACGATGCCTGAGTACGGCGAGACTCGACTAAGAAGCCTAGTGCAAATCACCTGGGTACCTACATACTGGAGTACCTGTTGACCGTGTGTTATCACTGACTTAGTCAGGCATCCCTTCCCGCGCTATATTTGAGTTCAACCAAGTACTGGTAGATGAGATACATAGTCCACAGCAAGGTTGGTGTGGATGGATGGGACTACATGTACCTCCATGCTGTGTAAAAGCGATAACGCGGGCCTGCGAGGCTTTGGACAAGGCAACGCACAAATCGGAGCGGGCTCGGGGGTAGGATTGATGAATACCGGCCCACCTAGGCCGGCCATGCGATGTTTCTACACAAGCGGAATTCCCGCTCACCATTCCCCTACGACGGCATACCAACGTAGGTAGTGCACAATCTCGGGCCGATATAGAACTCTGGGGATGGCCGGTCAGGGTATGATGAGGTTCCTAGCACGGCCTATCAAAGACCGTACGTTTTTCCCTGCTTCAATGAGGGGCGGGCCAAAGTCCCTGCATCAAGCTATGTTGAATATGGCGGAGGCCGATGCGGACCATACCTGTGTCTGGGTACTGTACTGTACAGACCACATTGGATTCTCACACCGTAACCATATTAGTATACAACAAAGATAACCGATCCCGGTCCTTATCAGCTTACGTGGTGTATCTAAGGCACGACTAGTATGAACAGCGGTATGATATGATAGCACCTACCCAGGTAGTCTACTGTGCTGATGTACTTGGTGTGCACATGTCCCGTGGACCGGGGCGAGTCCAGTAAGTGGATAAAGCTAGTCAGATGGCTGCAGTAGGGATACATATTGTAGTGTAAACGATCTTCTATCGGCCTTGGCGAAGGATCTGAGTCTGATAGAAAGGCTGGCTGACTGCCCTGTTCTCATAAACTCTATCGCACTGGCCAGGCGTTGTTATTCACCATAACCAGACAACTAACCTCTGTCGTGAAGCACGATCCTTGAAGTTAAAATGACAACCACTCAGCTCCCTATCGTAGATACTGACAAGTATGACTATGTCATTGTCGGTGGCGGTACCGCCGGTTGCGTTGTTGCGGCGAGGTTAGCAGAAAACCTCCCACACAAGAGAGTCCTCTTGATCGAAGCCGGCCCTAGCGACTACATGGATGACCGCGTCCTCGATTTGCGCCAATGGTTGCATTTGCTTGGAGGCGAGTTGGACTATGACTATGGCACAACTGAGCAGCCAATGGGTAAGTGACCTTTCCCTGGCCATATAACAACTAGTAAGCACTTACGGAGGGGTGAACTAGGCAACTCGTACATTCGACATTCGCGTGCCAAGGTCCTTGGAGGGTGCTCATCGCACAATACATTGATCTCATTCAAGCCGTTCAAATATGATTTGGATATTTGGCAGTCGCTTGGAGCGAAAGGCTGGACTTTCTCAACGTTCATGACGTCGGTGGGCAGGTTGAGGAACACTATCCAGCCGGTTCACGCAAGGCACAGGAATCAGCTGTGCAAGGACTGGGTCGAGTCGTGCAGCACAGCGTTGGATATCCCAATAATCGACAACTTCAATAAGCAAATTGAAGAAGCTGGAGCACTTCAAACAGGAGTCGGGTTCTTCTCGGTCAGCTACAATCCGGATGACGGCAGACGATCTAGTGCATCTGTAGCCTATATCCACCCTATTCTTAGGGGTGAAGAGAGGCGGTCAAACTTGACGATTCTAACACACGCTTGGGTGTCCAAGATCAATGTCAGTGGCGACGAGGTCAGCAGCTTAGACCTCACTCTTCAAGACGGCTCTTCACGTGCTGTCAAGGCTAGGTCCGAGACAATCCTTTGCGCTGGAGCCGTCGACACGCCTCGTTTAATGTTGCTTTCAGGGCTGGGCCCCAAGCAGCAGCTGGCTTCCCTAGGCATTCCTGTTGTCCGTGACATTCCGGGGGTAGGCGAGAACTTGCAAGACCACCCCGAGAGCATTATCATGTGGCAGCTGAAGAAGCCGGTACCGCAAAACCAAACAACAATGGACTCCGACGCCGGAATCTTTTTGCGTCGCGAGGCTCCTGGAGCAGGCGCAAAGAAGTCGGTGGCAAATCCACAAGGGCTGTCAGATGGCGATATTGCAGATGTCATGATGCACTGCTATCAGATCCCCTTTACTCTCAACACTCTTCGCCTTGGATACCCAGACATCCCAGATGGATATGCCTTCTGCATGACGCCTAACATTCCCCGGCCGAGGTCTCGAGGACGACTGTATCTCACCTCTGCTGACCCGAAAGTCAAGCCGGCTCTTGACTTCCGGTACTTCACCGACCCCGAGGGGTACGATGCGGCGACGCTTGTATACGGAATGCGGGCGGCCCGCAAGGTTGCTGAGCGGGCACCATTCAAAGACTGGATCGAGAAGGAGATTGCGCCCGGCCCTAATGTCCAGTCTGACGAGGATCTAAGCCACTACTCGCGCAAAGTGGCCCATACTGTTTACCACCCATGTGGAACGACGCGAATGGGCGACACGAATACCGATGAGCTAGCTGTGGTCAACGAGAGGTTGAAGGTCCGGGGCCTCAAAAACCTGCGTATTGTTGATGCTGGAATATTCCCAACAATCCCAAGCATCAACCCGATGGTGACGGTCCTGGGCTGTGCCGAACGCGCGGTCGACTTCATTATCGAGGAGGCCACACCCCAGCAAGAGAGGGCTCGTCTGTAAGGGTATTTGTAGGAATAATGTCCTCGAACGAAAGGAGGGGAAAATTACGGTTGCCGGCTAGTTACATACTCCAGTTATGGAAGTTCTGTGAAAACGGGTGCTAGTTTAGTCAATGCTAAGGCTAGGTAGGTAGTTTGATGATCGAAGAATGACTGAAAATAACACGGATGATACTTGGCCTAACCTAACCCAGAGGCTAAATGCATGTGACGGATCAACAACGGTGGACGGATGGTGCCATTGAAAAGCCTTAATGTGGCTTGACAGCCACTAATGGATGTGGCTGCACGCCTAGATAACCCCCCATATTATATGTAGTAGGCGGTCTGTTGCTACCAAAGGCGGTCAAGCTCAATCTAGCCTGGCGCCGGACCAAAACCCGGCAGATCCCCGCCAACCCGTACTTTTTTTTTGCACTAATCCCCGGTGCTGTCTCGGTCTCAGATTCGCAACTCGACTCGTTCCAGTTTGCCAGGGCACCGGCACCGGCACATCCCCTCACACCCCCCTCCCGCGATGCCATCTCGTACAGACAAGCGCCGGCCGCACCAAAAGCCGAAGCAAGATGCCAAATCGCTGAAGAGAAAGCGCGAGCAGGTGTCACTGGACCAGCTTCAGGATGCTGTCGACCAGTTCGATCCCAAGACTGCCGATACCACCAAGTTCTCCAACCTGCCTCTATCCTCGCCGACCGCGTCGGGAATCGAAGCCTCGAATTTCCAGGCTCCTACGGATATCCAGGCCCGTGCCATCCCAGCCGCTTTGAAGGGCCACGACATCCTGGGTGCCGCGAAGACTGGGAGCGGAAAGACCCTTGCGTTTCTAGTCCCTGTGCTCGAAAAGCTGTACCGCGCCCGCTGGACTGAATATGATGGCTTGGGTGCTCTCATAATCTCGCCTACGCGCGAACTTGCAGTGCAGACTTTTCAAGTCCTGACCAAGATCGGGAGGTTTCACTCGTTTTCTGCCGGCCTGGTGATAGGGGGCAAGAGTTTGAAGGAGGAATCTGAGCGCCTAGGCCGCATGTCTATTCTAGTATGTACGCCGGGACGGATGCTGCAGCATCTAGATTCTACCTCTGGACTTCAAGTCGATAATCTGCAAATCCTTGTGCTTGACGAGGCAGATCGAATCATGGACATGGGGTTTAAATCCGCCGTCGACGCCCTGGTCGAGCACCTACCCAAGGAACGCCAAACCTTGCTCTTTTCAGCCACACAGTCACGTAAAGTGTCCGATCTTTCACGATTAAGCCTGAAAGACCCCGAGTACATCGCTGTACACGAAGGCGCCGCGGCTTCGACCCCGGAGTCTCTACAACAACATTATCTCGTTACTCCACTCGCGTCCAAGTTGAATACATTGTATGGCTTCATAAAGGCGAATCTAAAAAGCAAGATCTTAGTTTTCTTCTCATCAGGAAAGCAAGTAAGATTTGCTTTTGAGACGATGAGACATCTTCGGCCGGGTGTACCACTTTATCATTTGCTGGGGGCGCAGAAACAAGCGCAGAGAATGCAAATCACGTCTAGCTATGCTGCGTCAAAACAAGCGTGCCTCTTTGCCACTGATGTGGTTGCCAGAGGAGTCGACTTCCCTTCAGTGGACTGGGTGGTCCAGGTGGATGCGCCTGAAGACGTTGATACATACATCCACAGGGTTGGTCGGACCGCCCGCTTCAATAAAGATGGCAAGGCCGTCCTCTTCCTAGACCCTAGCGAAGAGGAGGGCATGATGAAGCGTCTTGAGTCTAAAAAGATTCCTATCAAGAGAGTTAACGTGCGAGAGAATAAGAAGCAGGCCATCGATGAGTCAATCCAGAGCATGGTTTTTAAAGACCCTGCTTTAAAATATCTAGCATCAAAAGCGTTCATCTCGTATGTTCGATCAGTACACCTTCAACGAGATAAAGAAATATTTAATCTGAAGTCGCTCGACCTGGAAGCGTACGCTGCTTGTTTAGGTTTGCCAGGAGCTCCCATAATACACTTTGACAAGGGAGAAGATGTGAAGAAGCTGAAGAATATGCCACGCGCTGCTCTCTCTGATTCGGACTCTGAATTTGATCCTGAGAAGAAGAAGCGAAAAGTCCGGACAAAAACGGACAAGATGTTTGAGCGTACCAACCAGGATGTGCTCACTGATCATTACACTAAATTGATAGGCGATACTGCAGACAAGACTGCGGAGGATAGCGAGGACGATTTCTTAGCGGTAAAGAGGATTATCGAGGGTGACGACTTAGACGTGGCGGCGGACGTTAAAGCAATATTACCGTTAGGAACTAAGGTCATACACGGTCTTGGCGGCGAGGAACCATTTATCGTTGACTCGAAGAGAAGGGAGAAGATGTTGAAATCGAAAAAGCAGATGCTCAAGTTCAAGGGTAAGGGCGATCGTATCGTGTTCGATGATGAAGGCACTGCGCACCATCCATATCGGATTCAGGGCGAGGAAGACTTTAAGCGTGACGGCTCTGCCGAGGCGCAACGGCAGAAGTTCGTCGAGGGCGAGACCGCCAAGGTCAAGGAGGCGGATATCAACGACAAGGCTCTAGCCAAAGAGAAGCGGCGGGAGAAGAAAGAGAAGCGCAAGGCTCGCGAGGCGATGGAGAACGGTCTGGCGCCAGCGGCTGTTGCTATGCCTCGACTGGAGACACCCGACGATGGCGAGGACCCGCTTGCGTTCTTGGCTTCTCTCCCTGTTGCCGGTGGGGTACATGATGTTGGCGGTGATACTGCCGATGATGATGAGATCGAACGACGACCGAGAAAGAAGACGAAGAAATGGTTCGAAGATGACTCGGATGAAGGGAAGCAGAATAAAAAGGGCAAAAAGGGCAAGGGGAAGGTTATCGAGATCACTGAGGAACCGGGTACACTCGAGGATTACGAAGCACTTGCTACAGGCTTATTGGAAGATTAATATTTGCCAGCCTCTTTTAGAGATAAGCTAATTAAGGATCTCGAATATCTTTGGGTCAAATTCGTTGAGGAATAATGGTTCCGTAGCATTAAATGAGGCCCCTTATTGATCAATAGCCAAGTGTAGGGGCCGCGTTGGTATTCAGATACGCGAAGCACAAGTATAACAGCTAAAGTATAGGATGTTGTCGTCGAGACTGTAAGAAGGATACGGATACAACAAGCGTGTGGAATTACGATATGAAGGAAGAAGCTACATTTAAAGCGTTTGGTGGTATCATCACGCCTAGACTCCAATCCCCTATTCGCCGCCCCTTTGGACTTCTTAATCTTTCCTTCCGGCTCTCGTCCGCAGTATCCGTTTGCTCTGTAATAGGAACTCCGTTAAACGCCAAGGGGACCCATCTCAAAATAGGGTCTGCTCCGTTTCCAATTCCTTGCTCCGAACAAAAAACGGCCCTCTTTACTTCAGGTTGATATGAGTTTTCCTGCGGTGCGAAGGCTATCTAATATATCCTCTTTAACAGGTGAGGTTGCCTCCATAGTACACGACAGCTTAGAACCATGATCGTCTTTCATCATTATTGTGAGCGGGCGGATCATCCGGCCGCTCTACAACCTCGCCGTACAACCGCAGTCGGTAGAAACACGTGTGGTCCGCGCCATAATTGTTGATAGCCCTGACGACGACTTGATCTGTAATTGCGCCCATCCGCTTTAGTTCGTCGCTAATCTTGAACACCTGGACCCCATCACCATAAGTCTCATTCCGGTAGGTAAAGTGCCCCATTTTCACAAATCCTTCATTGAGAGTCTCCTCTTTTGGCGTATCCGGAAAATTGGTTTCGGAGAAAGTTCGTGCCTCATTACGGAGGTTCACCTCCTCAATATAAGCCCAAACCTCAATCTCCCTCGGCATGGCACCTGGATCGAGCGTGGCCCCAGGCAGAATGTGCTCTACGACAAGATGCTGTGGGATAATATTACGGCTGGTAATTACTGAAATATTATTCGTGCCTTCGCCATATCCCTTTCGGTCGGGCCCAGCACAAAAGCACTCTCCTTCTTGATTCCAAGGCGAGAGCGCAGCCATGCGCGGCTGCGCCTTATAGCCATCCTTGTCGAGCCATTTCTTTGACTTAAAGAAATCCTTGGGAACTGTCCACGGGGGGGAACTCCATTCGGGGTCTATCGAGGCACCAGCACCGATTGCAAAGAAATTTACCTGGTTGGATACCACATCATTTGCATGGCCTTTGATAAGACCTTGTGCAATTGCCTCAATTCTCGCGTTAATTGCCGTTTTCGAGACTAGAGAGTCGATGGTTTTCGTTATTTCGTCCTTGCGTATACCACCGGCTCCACCAATTTCGTCTTGCAACTGAGAAATCTGCTGGGTAATATCTTTAATCCGATCCTGCAGTTCCGTGAATTCTTGGGAAATTTCGCGGCTGTGAGCTGCAATCTCTTCTTGGACCAACTTCATAAAATCATCTTTCGCCAACGCCGTGCCTGTGGAGGTCTTAAGTGCCTGATCGTTCTGACCAAGCCACGAGTCCCAACTCTGCGAGATTTTCTTTTGAACCAGGGCCTCCATGTCCTTTAATGATGCACCTACCCCCAAGCCGGCATGTTGAATTCGAGACTTAATTGCAAGCCAGTGACCTTCAGATATGTTTGCATTTTTCAGACTGAGAATGCTGTCGTCTTTCACAATCAACTCTCTCAGGGCATGCCAAAAATCCTCCGGGATCCTCAACTTCCCGTTCTTATCCCCCTGCACCCATATCGATTCCGGTATCCGATTCTTTAAATTCGTCAAAATTTCGTCGGAATTGACACCCGTATTATCCGGTCGCCCCCAGCCACCAGGGCCATTGTCGGTATTGTCGTAAGGAATAGCATGCATATCGGGAATTTCCGGTAATAGGTTTGATATTTTCTCCAACATCGTACCGATACTGAAACTTGGCATACTATAGTTCGTACGAGGGAGACGTTCGCTGATGTGGTCTGGTTCGTCTGTTGGTGCGGGTAGCACATACCACAGTGTACAGGTGAATATTATAAAAAGACTTATTAATGACCAAATGAAATCTGATGACAGCCATGCCCATGACTGTTGGTCTGCATCCTTTTTGTTTTTAGGTGGCTTTCGCTGGGTGCTGGGGGTTTTCCCGGGTTGTGAGGATTTGATATTTGATGGTCCTCTCTTTTTCGGCGGACCTTGCTTCGCCATTTTTACTTTGGGGGCCTTTGACACACTGAGTGGCGGCGGAATTTCTTGAACTTCATCAGAATTCGGAGGGCTCTGCAAGCTAGGCTGCCAGCCCAAGGTGTGCTGTCCCTGTGGGTTAGCGTACGTACTTGACGTTGGCTGTCCGCTTGTGGAAGGTTGCCATTCGGAGGTAGACTGTTCTGGCGTAGGTTGTCCTTGTATGTTAAGTTGCAAATCCGGGGCTAGCTCTTCGACCAAGGGAGAGCTGTAACCCGCTCCAGATTGTCCTCCTAAGGTAGGCTGTGCTGGAATAAGCTGTCCCTGTAAAGTGGGATGCGTGCTTGAAGTAGCCTGAGTTGTACCTTGTACTGGCATAGGCTGTCCCTGTAGATTGGGCTGCAAGCTTGAGGCAGCCTGAGTTGTAGCCTGTTTTGGCATAGGCTGTCCCTGTAGATTGGACTGCGTACCAGGAGTCTGTTGAGTTGTAGGCTGGCCAGCTGCGCCAAGGCCTCCTCCTGTCAACTTGAATCGGCTTGTTGCCTGATTCTGCGTGGAGGGACCTGAGCCTTGGGTTGTGGTGGGAGGCCTGCCAAAAATACCTGCATTTCGGCCGGGAGTCCGGAGTGTTGCGTTGGCAAATAGGCCATTCTCAAAGTTGAAACTTCTCGAAGTATCAGGACGTATAGGTGATATCGGCCCTTTCGAGCCCGCTCTCTGTGGCATTCCATAGAACGGTATATATTCAGAGGGTGGAGATATAGGGTGATTGACACCAATATTTGCTTGTATGTTATCTGCAGGTAGTGTCGCCCGCGTGTAAGGGGGTCGAACCCGACCTTCATATTCTTCTCTAAAGGGGAGAACGTTTGGGTCATAACTAGGAACATAAGGCGACAGGGAGGGGATGAACCCAGAATCATCTGGAGGTCTTGAAGGTTTACCACTTTTCCCAGGGCCTCCGGGGCCATTACCAAGTGAGTCCGAGCCATGCTCGGGACTAGACGAACCAGACGAACCAGACGGGCCAGACGGACCAGACGGAACAGACGAATCAAACAAACCAGGCTGACCGGGAAACCCATACAGACTAGACACACTGGAGGAACTGCTAGAGCTGGAGGAGCTGTGGAAGATGGCGGGCTCGGGTAAGCTGGTAGTACCAGCCGAACTGATAGACGGTGGTTGGTTCCCGCTTTGCGACTGGGACGAGTTGTGAGAAATTGGGTCTTGTCCTTGGTGCTCCTCTTCCTCCACCTCCTTGTGGCTCTCATCAACGGCCTTTTTCAAGTTGCTATTCATACCATACTTCTTGCCAGCACTGCCTTTCAGAGCTTTTATCCACTTTTGGTCATCCGATTGTTCCTTGCTTGATTTATGACCCTTTTTAGACCTTACATCAGGGGTAATAAGCGTGTTGGTGCCATAAGATCCGTCATGACTGGGAAACAGGCCGGGTAGTAGGTCCAGACTTGGCTCCAGCCCCTTCTTCTTCGTTTTAGGAGGCATCGTGAATGAAAGATTTTCCTAGTCAATCTGAGATGGAACTGCCTAGGTTCATGGATATTGGCCTCTGAAGTTACTCGTAAGCGCACATCGATATATCCGACTATGAGTCGACGAAATAAGGAACATCCACTGCTATCATCACCTCAGGTTATTTGTGGGAAAAGAAATAAGAGAAAAAGAGAGAAGAAAAGAACATATTAAAAAAAAGGCGCTGCTGATGAAAGTATCGTGCCATCCAATCAACCATAACTAACGACGAAAGGGGGAAGGGGGGGGGGGGGGGGGGGGGGTAAGATGGTACCGTATTTTAAGGCAAAACCGTGCCCGGTGGGAGGGCCCTCGGTTAGCCCATGAATGGGCCCAAACCCAGAACCCGCTC
>MU384067.1:0-47327 GCA_022495065.1 Xylaria telfairii | reverse complement strand
TATAATACGTACGTGGTTAAAAATATTGTATTATTTGAATAAAAACGCGTAAATCTGTGTATTCTAAAAGCATGTGTGTGTTGTATGTAAATTTTAGGTGGGGCGCGACACTTCGTTTCGAACTTAGTGTAAGTAGCGAGACAAGACCTTCATCACTCACTTGGTCGCATAGAAGATAATTGAAAATACGAATGCCTTTCTAGGCCCTTGCATTTTATCCCTTTTTACATCAAGTTAATGAGTATGATATTATCATTACGTGTAAAAAGTGTATAGTTCGCATTACTTAGCATCACTATTTAAAAGGGGGTTATATTTGCACTATGAAACTCACAGAGAAATTAAGATTAGCTCCATTGTGCCGCTCCATACTGCTCTTATCTCCGGTATTCAGCGTCTCTCATCAATCTCGGCCGGGTGCCACCCAAAAATTAATTCGAATAGACTACAGAATTCCTCATTACTCGTGAGGGCATCCCATGCCTTTGGGTCTGGCTTAAGATATAAAATCTTATCGCGCAGAGCGCTATTCAAAGCCATAAACTCACTCTCTCTGCGATTAAGCTCGTCCATACGTATCTTCTTCTCCTTGAGATTCTTCTCTATATCGATGGACCGGTTGAGCTTATCCATCTTACGATTGAGGATTTTTGCGCGCTTCACGTAATTGCATATGTTGATCGCGTCGGGGCACCCTAAGGAGGAGGTGTCGTGGATCATGGCTGGATTCCCATCACAGCCGCAAGAGCCACGGAACTTGTACATTTTGGTTCGAGGAGTGAAGGTGTATTGATATCTTTCCGGGTATAAATTGATGGGTTCGTAATACTGTGCAGATTAAATGAATTGAGAGGGTGAAATACCAGCTTGATTGTTTTTATTTATAGTACCCTCGTAAACCCGTATGTGGTAAAGAATGTATTTGTTTCTAGGCTGCGATGTGTTAACAGCAGTCTTTTTCATCTTACTGCTTTGTGCATCCTTAAAGACTATGTCTTGAATAACGCTAAGAGCGAGTGGCAACGGTAACAATACGTTTTCTACTGTCATTGGGCTTTATTCATCTCCCGCAATCCCTAAGCGGTGGTAGTAAGTCCTCGCCCTAATATATGGGTCAAGCTTCCAGTAATTCCTACTGAGCTGATGTGCTAATTCGATGCGGCGTAACGCCTTTTCCTTCCCAGCGGGACTACCGGACACCAAACACGCCCACTCGGTCGTTTCAAGCTCGAATTCGCCTATGAGCTCACTCCGCTCCTGCTGAATCTGTGTCCTCTTTTCCACCTCCTCCAACTTCGCATTCTCCCCTTTGACTGGCTCGATATATTCGTATTCCCAAGTATCTTCACCGCCGAAGCTGGTTTGTAGGTTCTCTTTAGAGATAAATTGCAAGAGATCTGCAGGTTTGCGCGTGAAGTTTATCTTCGACGCGATGATGGGGTCGAGCCACCCCTTAATCATGTTCCATATTCCTGTTTGACTTATGAGCATAGTGACCTACGAGGGCAAACGAGAAGAGAAGGCTACATACCCCAAAATACGAACGGTGCATTATGGATGAGCACCACGCCCAGGGTCTCGGGGTACCTCGCCTCAAAGACGGAGATAAGAAATCTGACGACGTGAAAATCCATATTCTTCAATCCGAAGCCCGTCATGTCGAAGATAAGACAAAACTTGTCATTCGGAGGTTTGGCCAAGATCCTAAGACTCTCGATATTGTGTAGAATGTACGTCTCCATGGCGGCGCACGACTGTAATTGCGGGTGGTGCAACCGAACTCGGATAACGTATATAAGTCGGTTCTCCTTGTCCGTCCCACGGACGTAACTCTTGCCAGAGCGATACTGCGCGATGAGCCCCTTGTCGTCTGCTGATTGTTCCTCTTTCATTCCCACACTTTCGCCATCTCGGATGACGATCTCGGCCATGTTCCTTTCGACGCGCCAGTTGACGGCTGACACGAGCATGCCCATCGCCTCCTCGGCGTCCCATTCCCGCGCCCGAAGAAATCGCAGCACTAATGTGTCGGGGTGCTCTGATAATATGAAGCCCCAGAGGCCGCGGCGGAAATCCCCGGGCGACATGTCACCGACATGCTGCCGTAGTTCACTGCTGATATCTGGCACCGGGTTTGGGGAACCGGTCGTCTCAAGGTTATCGACGCCGCAGAGGCGGAGGAGATGAATCCATGCCTGTTGTAGCTTCCGCTCCTCCTCCGGGGCGACACTGCCTACAGTGCCTGAAGGGAAAGAGTCCACAGTCATGTTGAGTAAGGACTTAGAAATCCCCTACAGGCTCTCTGGTAGTACTTCTTATTTTGTTGTGAGGAATTACTAAGAATGATAGATGAACTGTAGGGAGTCGGAACTGTTGGCATTTGGTCTTCATGACCATCATCTCTTAAGGAACACTAAAGACCAAAAAGACGAGATTGGTAGACACCCCCTGGAACCGACAAGTGCAGTCTTTTTATTGATGTTTGGAGGATAGACATTTTAGCGCGCAGCTAAGATAATCCCCCTCCAGATCAGGACGGAGTGAGATAATAGATTATAAGAAAAGAAAGGGCATGTCTCATTCTCGCAGTTAGCTTCCCCAGCATCGTGATCTGCGCAACAATGTCTTAGCATTGGCCTAATAACATTTCGCAACACTTTTCTTTCTTCTAGTAATGCAATAAGCAGCCCACTTATATAAACTATAAAATAATCCCTTAAATTATTTTATAACTAGAAATAGAGTTAGAAGATATATTTACAGTATAACGGTCACCAAATTGGTAACAATCATGGTGATCGTCTTAGTATAGCGTTGGGAGATGGCTCACCTTGGGTGGGGCTCTCGCTAACACTTGCCACCCTATAAACCTCTTACCAGAGCAGGACCTAGTCAATACCTCTGCACTTGATACTAGGAAAGCAAGAGTACTGTTAATACGAAAGGCTGTTATAATTTACGGTATATAGAAAAATAGCCGCTGATCAGCATCGAGACGTTTCTGTCACTCAACAGCCTCTGTGCAGCAAGTATATTTAAAGACCCTTTCTTCAAATTCCTCGTCAACCCCTCCTTGCCAGTACACTACGGACCTCCTGCAAGTCCTAGCACGGCGCTATTGATCATCATGAGACCTGTAGATCCTTCCTTCTTTTTAGACATATCTGCCACTCAGTCATCGACCCCTGCGATTTTGTGCTATCATTACGAAATGTCGTTAAAATCACCCACCGCGATGACAATGCCGTCAACAGCCCTAGACGGCGATGGTATGCAGTTCAGATTCCTTAAGTACTCTTGGCACGCTAATATGGCGTACCTACAGTACTGTGTACCCCTTCTGTTATGTACAGTACTTCCACGGGAAACCCCGCTGCGCAGTTCAGCGGGGGGTTCCCAGGACTTCGGGACCAATCACCCATGACAATCCATCGTCTAGGTCTAATCTTCCATTCGAGATCCTTGTCGAGAAGTTGCTGACACTCAGCCAGGACTGTCAGATGTGCTCAGCACGCTTAGAGCTCCGGCAAGTAATGCTCGCCTTGAAAGGCCGAGGAGCGACTGGCACACCGTTCGCAAAATCATTTTTGGACGGTGAGATCTCGCGACCGAGGTCGTCAGCAGCCTTGCTGAAATCGATAAGAGGCGCGCGGTTTAGTATCATGCTCCGTTCTGCGACCTGCCCGCTCTTGCATCCTTGCTAAACAGGTACTTGATCTCCTAGTTTTTGAAGGTCTATACAGTAGTAGCATGTCATCTTCGAAATCCACCCCCGCCTCTCAACAGAAGTTAGCTACGCTCGAGGCCATTGGCGCAAAGCTATCCTGTGAGAAGTACTGGCGCCTAAAGGGCAAGTTTGATCCTCTTGCAAGTGGCCTCAGTGCAACGAACGCGGCAGAGTGTGCTGTCGAAGAGGGTCGAATGGACCACTTGGAACTCGGAACAATCGGTGTGCGGGAAGATGTTGAGATCTTTAGGACCAATATATGTTGATTTGCTATATATAGGTCTCATGGAAACGTGGGGGCTGTGAATACTGCCGAGGGCAGGTGCCTTGTAGCCTGGCGGACTAATTAAATGCCCGCACTGCTGTGCATTTGGGTGGAGTAGGCAGTGGTATGCCGTGTCGTTTTGTAGGTATCGCATTGAGTAGATAGGAGGGTATTAAAGGCCTCGGAAACATCCAGGCGGGCTCTAGGCTTATGTCTTGTAATAGTTGGAAGACAGGCTGCGGGAGCAGCGCGAGGGCCCTCCGAGATCGAGATCGTGGGGGCAGTACTGGTAGTCTAGGTCTATGGTATTGTGCAGCAGATGTCTTGTCGCCTGCTCGTCGGGATGCGCACTTAGCTAACGTCGGTTTGTAAAAGGGGCATTTCGGCAAAGAATCAATGGCCAGAGATTAGATAGGCATATTACTCAATATTGTCAAGTTTGTGGGCAGCCCAGGACTATGCTCAGTCAGAAGCCCGGCTTATGACCTTGAAGATAAATAGTAGATCTAGCTGGGTGAGAAACAGCCGACTTTCCTAGGATTTACTCTGTGGGCTACTGATTCTAGCCGGAGAAAAGACTAATAGAGTTCTTAGTTTAGTCTAGTTTAACAGCATGGTTCTATCATAGTTTCAATCTGGTTGTTTGTTCTATATGGGTAGATGGCGAGAGCCTTCGGGCTCCTCAAACAGGCTTTAGGCAAAGCAAGCTCCTCTAACAGAACCGTTATTGTGCCCAATATGTGCACATAAGCTAATCCTTGTCCACACCATTTATCTCCGTCCGAACACACACGCAAAGAAATTCTTTACACGAACAACAAATCTTGGGTAATATTTCCCCATTTGGCTCCCGCCATATCTGCAAAGTAGTTGGTCTTGGGGCTCCATTGCCCAGTCCCTCCTCTGGGCAATATTCTGCCAGCCGTCGTAATCTGCAGCACTCAAGAGTTAGCTATCGCCATTTGGAGTGTGATTTGTGAAGGGTTCAGAAACCCTAGACACTATTTGGCCTAAAACGGAAATCTCGTGCTCTAGAAGTTTCTAAAATAAGAAGAAAATAGGGTTGAGAATTGCTCACATATGTCGAGGACAGGTTCAGCATAGGCTTCTCTTCCATGGGTCCCGATGACTTTGGCACGATAACCTTAGCGTTTCTCGCCTTCATCGAGTGAAGTAGTCGGAGAAAAATATGAGCACCGACATCCGCCCCGAGAGTCCATGACGCATTCTCGTAGCCCATCATGAAAAAGAGGTTTGGCACGCCGTCAAGCATCACTGCCTTCCACGCGAACTTATCGCCCATGTCAAAGCGATTGCCGTCCACCGAAAACTGGATGCCACCGCCAAATTTGAGCTTGAGGCCCGTGGCTGTCACGATGACATCGGGATGCAAGGCGGCCCCAGAATTGAGCTCGATGCTGTTTGCGGTTACTGTCCTGATCGTATCGGTAACAACGTTCGCTTTGCCGGAGCGAAGAGCGGCGAAGAAGTCACCATTTTTGCAGGCACAAAAACGCTGCTCCCATGGATTGTAACGCGGTTTGAAATGGGGATCCCACTTGATATCTGGAGGAAGCTGCTGTATTGTTGCCTTCTTAATGGCCTCCTTTGCTTTCTCAGGAAAAGCCTTGCAGAACCTATTAGATAGAAAACTTCGAAAGAGCCACCGGTATCTATTCAGTTTGTGTGCTATAGTCGCCGGAAGAATAGCAAATAACAGCTTCGTCCAGACGTTGCTTGAAGGTAGAGAGAAGATATACCCAGGACTTCTCTGTAACATAGTCGCACGCTTGGCCTTGTCGGTGAGGGATGGAATGATGGTAATGGCGGTGGCCCCGCTTCCTATAACAACGACATCTTTCCCCGTATAGTCATAGTCTTCAGGCCAAAATTGCGGGTGGATGACTTTGCCCTGGAAATTCTCAATGCCGGGGATGACAGTTTGTAGAGGCGTTTCGTAGTCGTAGTATCCCGTGCCAAGAATTGCAAAGCGCGATTTATAGATGACGGGCTTGTCCTTCCCCGCCACATTAACCTGAAAGACCCAGCTTTGCTGTGCCGAGGACCAGTCTGCGGTCTCGACCTTGTGGCGATAACAGATATGCTGGTCTATACCAGCCGACTGGGCTGACTCAATAAGATATTTTTTTATCGCGTCCCCGGTCGCCAAGGGCTCCGCAGCCTTCCATGGACTCCAGGGAAAGCCGAACGTGAATATGTCAGAATCGGATC
Organism: Xylaria telfairii; assembly: GCA_022495065.1. Classification (NCBI taxonomy): domain Eukaryota; kingdom Fungi; phylum Ascomycota; class Sordariomycetes; order Xylariales; family Xylariaceae; genus Xylaria; species Xylaria telfairii. The sequence goes on along the minus strand of MU384067.1, from coordinate 41,103 downwards.
TGATACCTGGATAACGGAACAGATCCCACTGCAATACCTGAGGTTAGTCGACGTTATGTTGAACGTGAAATGCAAGTACTTCGCAAGCATTCAAAGCGCCACAGACGGAAGAGCAGCATTAATCTGAAAGAGATCAAAACAAGTCTGAGATTTACTCACAGTGCCCCCAATGGAGTCACGACCTTCGAGGATGACATATTTCAGGCCAGGAGGTCCCTGGTTCTGAATGCGATAGGCTGCATTGATGCCGGAAATCCCCGCGCCGATAATGACAACATCAAAGTCGAAGGAAGCAGGCATCGCCGACGACTGGTTAGAGGAATGTCTGGTGTCGATAGGGTGAGCTGTAAGTAAGGCTGAGGATAGGGAGTTGGGATAGCCAGGCTAGGGTAGGGTATCCGGCCTCTGTCTCAAATTAAAATGGATGGTGCATTGAAAGCGGGTAGTTGACTGTGGGCAGAAAACTGTGGGCAGAAAACCGCGGGCTTTTCACAGCAGTCGATATCACGATTTTACGATGGAAGGGGCAATGCGGTATTGTTAACGGGAAACTTGGAATCCTCGGGCTCCGATATGGGGTCCACAGAACGTATCATAGGGGGCGGATAATGGAACGACGACGGTACAATGCGAGCCCCGACGCCATCCGGCTGATCGACATGGAGGTGCCATCTATCGTGCAAATTGCCAGGGTCGCCGTGCCCCCATGCAGTATCACGGCTCACGGATTGATATTCATGCCGAGGATGCCCACTCGTTCATGTACTGTAAGTAAACGGGTGCCTAGCCAAGAGACTGGGTATATCTTGTTCTAGATAGCACAAGTTTTAGTCTACTGTAACTCAGCTGTGGTTGAACTTCTTGGAGTTGAGGGTCGCAAACTAGCCCCAAAAGGGGATGCCATTTCTCGACTGCACCCTAACATGATTGGCTGACTTCACGAAACCGAAAGGCCCACTACTCTCTCGCAGTGTTACTCGGTACCATTCAATACAAACGAGGGTTCCGACCAGGGTTCACCGAAGATCAACCTAACCTTGCATACCCAGAATATATACATTATGTAGTACTTCCTTCTATTAAACAAATATGCTAGGAGAATTTGAGCCAACGCTTGTGTCAGTCTTCCGGGGGTATGAAACAGAATTAGTATACTAAACATGGGGCGAGTATTCAGCTTACATTCATGATCTTGGAAAAGCTGGGGTAGTATTTAGTGTAAATCTCAATCTTGGCACTACTTAGCCGAGACGCCCATTATAGCCCTCGGTTAATGGGGCATAGGTATGTATTACAGTAGGTACTGTAGTGTACTTAATACAGCACTGTACCTAGGTAGGTACTGCAGTATTACAGTATGTCTGTACGAGCAGTGAGTGCCTGGAAAGATGTAGCTCTACCCCTTACTTCCCTAAGGAGGAGATTTGTAGCACAACCAACGTCGAAAACAACCTCGCTTCCTTTTACTGTAGTTATTTCCGTCTCGGATTCGCTCTCGTATAATTATCTCAGTGTACCATCCCATCCCTTTGGCGATTACGCGTCATCTCACGTGCGTGCTTCACCGCTCAGCAACTTTGCATTTCAGGCTCAGAAATCTGCGGGACGATGCGACAGCCATATGACACTATCAACAACACGTAACAGGGCACGGTTCACATCGTACTTAGACCCATGGACTCTTAGAGCAGAGTAACATCTCAAGATGCTAATAGTATTTCTTTCGTTGCTTATTCTATCTAATTAAACCAAACGGTCTTTAGCTCATTCGATCATGATTCTCCAAGATACAATGTCGTTGTGCCAGAGAAAAATGCCTTCGCATCCCGCGCGGCTGCTTCGGCATCTTCGTGGAAGCCCATGGTTGGCCCGAGTAAAAGAAAATCATGCGGGCAGCCCTTGGAAATAACCAGGTGTAGGGGCCAGCCCTGGTTACTGAAAGCTTTGGAAAACGCCTTGATTTCATCACACAAAACCTCGCGTTCCCCTCCACTAACAAATACCGGGATCTCAGTACTCATTTTGAAGGGATGATGTAACGGTGATAGGTAGGGGTTTGATATGTCGATTGCCCCGTGACCGGTGATTGTGCTTGCCCCCCAGCGAGCGAACTCGGCGTTCAGGTAGTCCGACGCATAGTTACGTGACGATGTGAGATCCACAAATGCGGCGCTCACGTCCGTCCATGGAGACCATAGAGCGACCGCTGCGGGTTCCGGGATATCAAGCTCCTGGCCGTACTCGTTGATGTAGCGTAGCAATCCGAGCGCCAGGTTTCCCCCTGCCGAGTCGCCAGATACTATGAGTTGCGAGGCCGGGACCCCCAGTTCCTTAACGATATGGAGATACGAAGTCAAGGCGTCCTGCAGCGCTGCCGGGAACCGCCCGCCCTTGCAGCTGGATAGTCTGTACTGCGGCGTACATACATGCGTGCAGCCCATATGCCGCATGAGCGTGCGAGCTAGAAACCCGGTATCTTGGTCTCGTCCATCGCCGATAACAAAGGCGCCACCGTGGAAGTGCAGGGCTACCGTAGTTTTCTGGCCTATCATCGTAGCTGACGGCGGCCGTGCCGGTGTCCACGTAGCACCGATCGTTTCCGGTTGTATCACGGCATCGCTCAAAGGGCCTTTATACAGCCTATGTGACCTTGGCTGAATGACTTCAAACCTGTCTCGTTCACGGCCAGGTTTAAGTTTCAACCGGGCTGCAACGCGGAAGACGGATACGTAAATCAGGAGTAACCTGACTGTACGTACGCGAATCGCTTGGTTGAGAGTCCATCCTTGAACAGGGCGCCCCCCTAGCAGTAGGTAACGTGCAATATCGAAGAGGTAATGAGAAAGGAAGAAAGGTGTACAGAGGAGGGTGAAAAGAATAGACGCCATCGTTGATGCTGACGGGAAGTAAGGCCGTACCAAGTTGCAATATGTGCCCCGAACTCCCAAAGAATGTTCAGTGCATAGACGGACGCTCTTAGGTTTATAGTCTCAACGAGCGGCAAAGTTATAAATTACCAAATCCGCAAAACCCACCTTCTCAATAAAAAAGGTGCCTACTGTACAGTGGGTTCTGAGGCTTCCAAGCACATGTAAGTCGTTAGACTGTGGCACATACGTTGGTAGCGTTGCCATGCTGTCAAGAAACTAGGGATGTAACGAAATAGTCCGACCTCGTACATGTAGTGTTCCACATACGACCTTAGCATTGGGCTTGGCCATTCAAACCGACTATGTAAACTAAACCAGCATAGGTAAGTAGGATCGTATGTAGGTAATCGCTGCCTAGCATGCATTAGGTGGATCCGTTACTTTTTATATACATAGGTGTTGTAGTTAGTAAGGTACCTATGTATACATCATGATTGAATTATCAACACATGGCTACCTGTTCTACATATCTAGTCCTCTTGATTATCACAGGAGGATCGTGGGCTAAAGGGTCTCAGTAACCATTAGCAGCAGATCACCGAGCTGCTAGCGTTATATTAACAACAAGATGGCTAGGTAACACTGTCCGACAATGACTATACAGTTAAGTACATATGTAACACCTTCAATTCAACCTATCGCGCACATCCATGTCTGTCTACTGTACCTGGTGCTATAGATGTATGGCATGATGGTTTTCGATCTATGAGGACAGTGACGAGCGACCCATAGTATCCCTCAATAGCTCCTGTAGCCAGGTCGGCCAACCTCTAATGCCAGAAATGAAGCTCACCGATCCGGGTATAATCAACTGACCTCCCCGCCGGCTCTTAAGCTGGGCGACTATTGGCTCGGCCACCTGTTCGCTCGTGAGTAAACGGACACCGGCTCTCTCGAGGTGGTTGACATGGCGTTCAATGAGTGGAGTGCGGACGTAGTTGGGGTGTACGACAGTGGTGAGGACATTTGGCGCCTTATAAGTGTGCTTGAGTTCGCATGTGAGCGCTTCGTGGAAAGCAAGGGCTGCTGCTTTCGTAGCAGAATAATCAGCCGCAGTAGGTAATGCGACGAAAGAGGCAAGGCTTGCGACTGTGACGACATGACCCTTGTTTGTCTCAATCATGTGCGGGAGGAACTGCTGGGCTGTGAACCAATGAGATAAAGTGTTGACGGCGAAGATCTTGCGTAGAAAAGCTTCCGGCAACTTGAGAATGCTGGTCGGGCTGGTGATGCCAGCATTGTTGATGAGTATCGACGGGTGTCCAAGTTCCCGGCGGACAGAGTCCGCAGCTTCCGCCACTGATTCGGAGGACGTGATATCACACTTGAAGAAGCGTATATGAGCATTATCTTCCATCGATTTGGGTAGATCTTGGATATCGAGAACCGCAACACGCACGCCAGAGGCCGCGAGTTTCTCGACGACCAGCTTGCCAATGCCGCTCGAGCCCCCAGTGACGACGGCGATTTCGTTGGGCCAATCCCATCCCTTGCTTGCCGTCAAGCGCCATGAGTTAGAGGCCACAGTATTCAAGACCTGGTTTAAGCGGCGAGCGACGCTCAGCACAAAGATTACACGCAGCACTTTCGCAGCAGTAGATAGATCGAGATTCGCTGGCGGTACGCGTAGGCCGGGCAGTCTGCTTATGAAATCTGAGACAATACGTCGCACAGCATCCGGGGCGTACATGACCACAAAGAGGAGCGGGCCTGATGAGAGCGGCGAAAGAAGGAGGTTGTGGAACGACTGCCTAAGCCCATGTAGATGGGGTGAATACAGTACCGAAGGAGCCATGATGGATTATTGATGATACACTCCTAACAAGTCATCCGGGGAGATGCAATGTGAAATAGACGGTAGACCTACTTACAGTACAGCGACAATGACAGACAATGGCAGGCAGCATTTCACCGGATCGGGAGATGTTACCCGGTATCATGTCGGAATTAGCGGTACTGTTATGTTCCTAGTGTAGTTTCTACGGTATGCCGCACGTGTACCTGGTCGAGTTTCAGCTTCTCTAACTTTGCGTCTTTACTAACTTTGCGTCCTTACTACATTTGACTAAACAACCTCGGTTTCCACCAACGTTTGCCCGCCGCCAAGCGACGTTGACGATACTCGGAACCTAAACTATTCGTGGTAAGGAATAACGTCGCCCCTACACAGTAGCTGCCGCCTGACATCTCGACTAAGCTAAACTAAGCTAATGCGAGCATAGATCAGCGGAGCTGCAAGGGGCTTTATCGTGTACCAGGTTCCACTTGGTTACATATACCCCATGCTGGGGACATTTATATCCCTATGCGTGAACCATACTATGTACAAGAGACTTAGCCCTCGGCCTTTGGCGTATCATATCCTGGATATCCTCTTTTGTAACCCCATATTTCCCCTCCCACAGATGTGTTGTCGCTTCATGCATCTCGGTATAGTTAGTTAGTTAGTGAGTTAAGATGGTGTTCCCTGGCCGTTTTTCTACCGGCTGCAAGCTTTGCCGCCGGCGCAAAATTAAAGTGAGTTAGCCCTATGTTGGCATTCGGGGCCGGAGGAACACGGAACGACATCGCCGTGTCAGCATGCGCGAGGGGTTATGGGCTCGATCTTTAGCTAACGTCGTGCGTTTTCTCTGGAGTAGTGCGACGAGAATCGACCATCGTGTCGGCGCTGTCATATCTACGGACAGCCCTGTCCGGGGTATGCTGATCAGTTCCATTTCCGCTTCGATAAGACAGCATCGAGGCAAGCGAACCCTTCGCCACGACAGCAATGTCGGGAAAAGTCTCCAGTATCACGCCAGCCACAGCCGCTGCCACAAGCGGCCAACAGCGTTCAGACTGCTGTGCAGACTATCTACAATGTACAACCCCTGGCTATCATGCCACAGCTAGATGTTTCGTACGATGACATATCACTTTGCTACTTTGTTCGTCGCTTCGTAACGCAAGACGAGAATGACAGCCTACCGGGTCATTTGAGCTTCCTTCCCAGTCTCTACAACCATGACGGCCACGGGCTTTTAGAATTAGCTACGATGAGCGTCGCCCAGATGGCCGCCTATAATCAGTTTGGTAGCGACAAGTTCCGCCTCCAGTCTTACCAAAACTATGGCCGAGCAGTACGGGCGTTGCGGGAAACTATCCAGACTGAAGACGAAGTCACCGATGACAGAGTCATTGCCGCGGTCTTGCTCTTATGCATGTTCAAGGTGAGTAGTTCTCACTCAGCCCCAGATGCTAGAATCTAGTCAGTGTTGATAGCCGAGTAGGACATCGGCGAAGAAGGCTGGGGCGATCATAGCGAACACACTTCTGGTTTATACTACCTCCTAGAGAAAAGGGGCGTCGAGCAACTCTACACGAATAGGGGGTTCGAGCTGTTTCTGTTGGCGCTTCTCAAATTAGTAAGTTGATTATTCTTGTAACTTATAACTTGTCCTCTATAATTCAGGAGATGGACCGCGGATGCTAATAGTCTATAATAGCAAGTATACTCTTTCTTGCATCAAGATAATAGGTACAGTGACCCGGGCGGCTTGGTTGCATTACTCAGCCTATTTGATCCGATTATGCGTGCCATGTCCTTGATGACAAAAACTATGTGGCTACGGCAGAGTCTGTTGAACTGCGGCATGGCCCCAACTGAGAGCCATCACCTAAAAGGGAATATATCTGAATCAACTAATCAAGGGAGTTCGGTCCAGGCGGACCAATCCATTTTACAAGAGTGCTTTGAGGCCCTTGAGGAATTCGATAGCTGGGATATAGAGGCTGAACCATACTGGAGAAGTACCTTCGGCGGCCGGAGCATACCAGCCGCCTTGGGTCAACTTGCAGCGGGACCAGCCTACTATGATCCTAAAACAGCTTGTATTATCATATTGGTTCGCTCTGCTCGGTTGATCCTGTTATTAAGTATACTGGAGTACTATGATTCGATTCAGATCTCCAGCAGTGAGACTGAGAGATGGAGAGTTGGCGATCAAGCGGCGTGGGCAAACTGCATTCCCATTTTAAAACAAAACATCCGACTTGCAATCGACGACATGCTCTATTCAGTGCCGTTCGCTATGGGAGATCTCGGCCCCGATGGCAACCCTGCACCTGCACCCCAAGACGGGGCTGCAGCATTAGTCGTTTTCCAACCCGTGAGGTTGGTGACCTATTGCACTTATGCAACGCCCGAACAACAAAAGCGAGGCCGGGACATACTGAGCCGCATGAAATGCGCCGTCGGAGTCAGGTCGGCTATCCCGTGGGAAGAACAAGCTGCCTCGAACACATTAGCGCCCATACGGCCTGGTATTCAAGGCTTGGTTCAGGCTATGACGATGCTGCCAACCTCTGGGGCAGTAACATCACCCCCTCCATGTTGAAGGACATTCACTTGGCGTATGAGCCAAGATCTCAATGTTCCTACCCTCTTGTCGTGAATTAATGATCTGAAGCATTCGGTCATACAATATGCTACCTTGATATTTAGTATACCACAGATCTTGATATCCTCTGTCGTTCGGCTCAAAGGTCCCGACGTCAATTGCTTTTTCGTAGTAAGACTATATCCATATTTCCTCATGTGACCTTTGTCTAACCGAGAGCACTGATGCTACATGCTACCTTGTTTTAGCATTAGTTTGCGAAGTTGTCTTGGTAACGGCCATGTGTTGGACACGCCCGCGAAAGATAAAGCTCACATACAAGTACCAAACCATTCTCACATCTCGTAGGCTAAGCCCAAGGGGGCCGTACTTTGCGAGGTGTGGTAATCTGTGGCACCCCACATCCCCGCAAAGCTTCAACCTGCTCAGTTCATGATAGGTCAGGCATTCTCTGGATCTATTACCACCAGCGCTGCTGATCCCATTAAGTTCTTTCGGGGGTGCATGTGAATATTCCTATACTCCAAACCGTTGAGCCCCATTCTGTTGTTTTGGAGATTCGGCCATACCAAAAGACGTCATAGTTCTTTCTCATGTCCTTGTAGCCTAATTAAGGGGCCGCCCTTGTCAGCTATAGCAAATCTCAGTGAAAGGGTGGATGTTCGCTGGGACTCTGATTGTTTTGGATACAAATCATCCCTTAACTGTCATTACCTCGTTTCTATTTTCTTATTGGGGGGACGTTCTTCACGCGTGATTGGCCTAGGTGGACGGGTTTCCCAAAATTCCAAACACTTACAGCGGACTATCCTCGACCCCAGGATCAGCTATTTAAAACATATTCTTCACAATTAAACGCTTGGTGCTGGATACGATCCCCTTTTTATATAAAAGAGATTGGCTATCTTGTCATTTCTTCCTAATTGCCTTAGTTTATTCATATTTTTGCTTGCTTCACGATGGGTGTGGCTACCCAGTTCTTCAGCTTCCCAACCCTCACCCTAGCAGCAGCGGTCGAGTCCTTGCTCGTTATCAAGTTCTATACAGACGTGTTCCCCATTATCTTCAACTTAAGTACTCACCTAGACATAGCGGCCATCATCTTTCTCGCCAACTATGTATTCGCTGCTTTATTTTGGGGCCTCATCTATCCGAGATTGCTTAGCCCTCTAAGGCACCTTGATGGCCCACGAGTAAGTAGATGGCTCTGTGTAAACCTTGCTAGGAGATAATAAATCATACGCTTACCAACGCTACTAGAACCTAGTCAGCATCACTCATCGATCTCTGGTCGTCAGTGGCCGACCCGGAGGAGACCTCTTTCTCGATCTTATCAAGAAGTACCCAAATCAAGAGATTCTTAATCTCAGTGCTTTTGATTTTCAGGTAGTGGTCACCAAACCACGGATGCTATCAGATTTGCTCGTTCATAAAGCATACGACTTCGTCAAGCCCCCAAAGCTAAGTGGGTTACTGCGACATGTTCTTGGCGATGGACTTGTTATGGTTGAGGGAGACCAACATAAATTCCTACGCAAGAATACTATGCCGGCCTTTAGCTTCCGTCACATCAAAGACTTATACCCGATGATGTGGGAAAAGTCTGTCCTTATGTCCAAATCACTCAAGGAAGCTCTCGAGAACGGTGAGGGAAAAGGCACTGGAATCATCGACCTCTCAAATTGGACCAGTCGGGTCACTCTTGATATCATTGGGGTGGCAGGTATGGGCCGAGAATTCAACACTCTAAAGAAAGCACAAGATCCACTACTCGGCATCTACGAACAGCTTCTTGAACCGGCACCGGAGAAGCTCGTGTTTGCTATGTCCTCAATATTGTTTGGGTTATCCTTCGTGACCCTACTCCCGTGGAAGATGAACAGCTTATTCATGCACTTGACAACTACTCTTAGTAGTCTTTGTATGCCGATGATACAAGAAAAGAAGGAAGCAATCGTCAATTCAAAAGATGACCACTTTGACGTCTTGTCACTGCTCATTAAGTCGGGTAACTTTACTGATCCACAACTTAGGGATCAGCTTTTAACCTTCTTAGCTGCTGGGTATGTTACCCCCACGGCAACACGGCCTCCTGTTGGGAACCTATACCACACGTTAGACTAACCCCACTATTCCCTTACTAGACACGAGACCACATCATCCGCTCTGAGCTGGGCGTGTTATCTGCTTGCCAAATACCCAGGATTCCAGGATAAGCTTCGAGAAGAGATCCACGATGCAATACCAGACGACTCGGAGATTGACAAATCCACCGATTTAGCTAGTATTCTCGAGCCATTGCCCTTCTTGAACGGTATCATGAACGAAACGCTACGTCTATACCCAACAGTACCGCTCACAATGCGCCAAGCTATTCGCGACTCAAGCCTAGCAGGCCAGGCCATTCCCAAAGGCGTGACCGTAATTCTCTCCATGTGGCAGATGAATCGGTCCCCGGAACTCTGGGGGGCCGAGGCGGGCGAATTCCGACCCGAGCGTTGGATCACGGCCGGCAAGCCCAACTCAAACGGCGGCGCCAACAGCAACTACGAGTTTTTGACTTTCCTCCATGGGCCGCGAAGCTGTATCGGGCAGGGCTTTGCCAAGGCGGAAATGCGCTGTCTTCTCGCCTCCATGATCCGCAACTTCTCTTGGGACCTAGCCATGGACGAATCGAAGATTCTACCCAAGGGTGCTATCACGATTAAACCGTCAAATGGCCTCCTTCTCAGGCTTAAGCCATTACGCACATAAGCGTGCCATACAGGATTAGAACAAAATCTTCGTATTACCGATTTGAATGAATGGCTTTGGGTAAATAAATGCCTAGGAAGGTACAGTTTGATTTATTTACTTAATTACATGTGTTTATACGCCAACTGGTAGTAAGACCACGCTAGACGCAATGGTGAGGGTGGAACATTAGCAACGATTGAGACCTACCCGATTGTTTAGCAAATTTTAAAGGAATAAATTCAAACCTGCTGTTATGTATTGGTCATTTAAGCTACTTCGAAAATTAAACACCAAGCCCCCTTAGATCAGAGAGGTGATCATTTTTGTTTATATCAAAGTAGAAAAATGCAAGTCTCTCCTACTAAGAAACAAAACAATTCGATTGTGCGTGAGGAACTGGAATTCTAAAGGACCAAGTCTAATCAGAACAATCAGCCACTTAGTAACAAGTACAACCTGTTAGGGTTTTTTTATAATCTTACGAGAGCTGGAATTCCAGTGTCACGTATCCAAATATCTAGCATCTACATCCGAGACATGATCTGCATATCACATATATACATAGGTATAAATTGTAAGACCTGTGTGCGAAGCTTGGGCTTCCGGCCTGCCGGGATATTACCTGGTAATCCGAGACAGCTACACAAGAGCGAGGTAGGCAGTAGGAAACGAGATAGGCCACAAGAAGCGAGGTTGTTCAGGACATATAATTAGTCTGTAGATCTACAAGACCTTGATGGCCCCCTTCATTTCCTTGATGTCCTAGACCATTCCTGCAATACGAATTTCCAAATGCTTGATCAAAAGTATTTGTTCCAGTTCATGTTGTGTTTATAAAGTCATCTACTACACCTATCTAAGGCGCCTCCGGCTTCCTCCCTAAGCCCTGTTGGACAGCAGATGAGCTCTATTATTTGTAAGTTCTTTACGCCATGGCGCCATGGGCCCAGTTGCCTCTGTATCTATAGCTATACCCTCAGCACCGACTAGATTAACAATTCAAATATCTACAAATTCATTCGACAGGCCCAGTTCTTTTCTTGTCCTATGCGCTGTTAAAGTATATACCTTATCAATGCAATCTACACACCCAGCCTGCCAGACGTAGCACTGCATGCCGATAGGTAGACTGGTATTTTTAGCTATGTTTCGTGTCATGTTGTTTCGATAGCTTGCTATATGGTAACGGTGGAGGCCGGGACAGACGCTACAGGGAATTTCAGATATGTCGAAGCCTGAATCAACTAACAAGCTCTGCAACGGTAGGCAGCGTCTTAACGATGCTTTACAGCTATATCGCTGTTATTGTTGAAATTCTTATAATATTAGGTGGTATCCATGGGGCAGTAAGTGAGGATGTAATATTGAACACTCAGTATGAGTATCTTACTGCTACAACGGAATAAAACAACATATCAACGGCACATCGGATATAAGGGGCATGAAAATAGCTATAGCGCTGCGAATGGCGATAAAACAGCACGAAACGGTTTAGGCCAAAGCTGTTGAAGAACTAGACGAGATAGTTGCAATCCGCATTTCAATAAGAACTAAAGCTGCTCACTTTAATTACGGGGTATTGTAACTGGACCATTATGCTTCGTTCCTCGCCCACCGACCAACCTGTCGCTTCCGGTCACATTCTGCCACTGCCTTCCCAGTCCTATCCTTATCTACTCGTCGTCCTGCACATCGACAACCGTCTTCTTCCACTGGCGAGCCGGGACTTTACGCTTGAACAAGATATCGATTTCACGGTAGGATCGGCCCCTCATCTCAGGTAGCCAGAAGTAGGCCACGACAAAGCAGAACAGACCGGTACCACCCCAGACGTAGCCGCACTTGCCGCCAAGGTTTCCACCCTGTAGTATATTAGCAGTTGTTAACAGAAGGTTCGGAGGGAGAAGAGTCATACCGTCGGGTTAAGTAGATAACTGGACAAGAAGATAAGAGGAATCTCAACGATGTAGTACGAAGCACGTCCGATTCCGGTCGTCAGAGGCCTGAGGCGGATAGACGAGGTTTCTCCAATAATGACCCACGAAGCGGGCGCAGGTCCCAAGGTAAATAGGACGGAAATGATGAGACCCAAGCTTGCCTGCGCGTTAGAGGCTGCGACAGAAACGCCGACGGAGCCTGCAATACCGAGGGCAATCAGGAGGACGACGTTAAAGGCTGAACCCCACAGATAGATGGTACGTCGGCCGAGGTACGAGGTGAGGATCCAAGAAAGCATGACAAAGATCGTTTGTAGACCCGAGGTGATAAGACCTAGAGCGAACGCAGTATTCGTCGTTACGCCAGCCTCTGCGCGTGGATTAGTACACATGTTTACGAAAGGCGCGCGGAGGATGACTTACGCTCGAAGAAAAAGACGGCTTGATTAGCGATAAGGTTACCCGTAAGATTCTGGGCCGCGTAGACACCGCACACGATGAGGGTGCGGTAGAGGTCAACGCCTTTGAACAGTTCCACGTGATTGGGCTCCTTCTCGGTCTTCTCCATCTCGACGACACGACGCATCATGGCGACGGTCTCACTAACATTCAGTATCGATCTGCGTCCCAGGCGCCCGACGGCATGTGCTGCCTCTTCGAGACGTCCCTTTCGAACCAACCACCAAGGCGACTCGGGTGCGCAGTAAATAAGGATAGCGAGTGGGGTTGGGAATATCCATTGAATGGCAATGGGGATCCTAGTTGCTTTTCGTCAGCAAACGACTCGTTTCTAAGACGGGGGAGGACGTACTTGAAGGCCTTGTCATCGTGGACAGGGTTGTAAACGTAGGTGACGGCACCAACAATAATACTACCAATGGCCCAGAACATCTGCAACATCTGGGTAGCAGGGGCTCGCAGCTTGATCGGTACGATCTCACTGCAGTATGCTGGCGCGTTGGCAATGAAGATGCCCCAGGGCAGGCCCTCGAGGATCTGGGACACGAAAATAACGGGCAGCGAATTGGCAAAGTAAAACACGAAGATGAAGGCGTTCAAGAACATGAGGGCCCCGAAGGTCGCCCAACGGTACCCGATACGACTAGTGATAGGGCCAGCGAGGAAGACACCGATCAGCGCGCCGAGCTGTCCAGATACTTGAAGCGCGGACTGCCATGCCGTTCCGATGACTTTGCCGCCGGTTGCGGGGTCGATCACATCACCGAACCTTTCCCTGAACGCAGGCAGTGCGACGAAGTTGTTGCAGAGGAAGACATCGTATGACTCCATAATCTAAGGATGGGGTTAATTGCAATTCCTCGTCGGAGGAAAGCTTCCTCGGCGACAGGGAGAGGACAAGGCAGCTTACAATGGTGGACGACATGACGAACGCCCAGAAGGTAGCCATAGGGTAGGCTCGAACGGCGTCCAGCACGCCCATGTTGTGCTCGGCATTCTCAGCCTCGATGGCATCCGCCTTGTAATCGGCGACTTTCGCCGTCTCGTCTAGGTCGTAGGCATTTTCGTGCTGGGAGACGCCCTTCTCGGCCTTGACGTCTAGGTCGCCGCCCTGGTGAAGCTCCGTCTTCGACTCAACAACTTCAGTCGACGACATCTTGAATGGCCCGCGATGTTACCGTATTGCTGGGTTGGAAAAGCAAGACGCGAAACCAGCCGGGGAAAAGAAAAGGGCGGACTAGGTGCTTTTATCACGTCTGCAGAGCTCGTCTAAGTGTTCTAGGCCTGGACAGGTACTTCGGTCTCCTACCTCGGCCGGCCTTTGAATACGGCGGATAGTGGGCGCGCGTGATGTATGGATCACGTCTTTGACCTTGGTAAGGCTCTCACTTCAACACGTGAGATTGATTCGTTGTGTAGGACAGGACCGGCCTGAAGGCCCGAATGCGGGGATACTACTACTGAAGCAGGATACCGAAGACAGAGAGACTAGGTAGCATTTAGTACTATCTCCGCACTTACACCCGTTTGGAGCTGGGGATCTGCCTCGATATTGCTGATTACTGTTACACAGTTCAAGCAAGACGTATGATATCTTCCTTGAACTTGCCAGGGAGCACTCTAGAAATGTGGAGACCATATCCGCGGAGCATATTTCAAATAAAGCGACATCTACTTAGGACCAGTGAAGAGCAAAGCGTTTAACGCATCAAGTTCATGTCGAGGTTCAAGATTGGACCGGCTTACACGACTCGGTGAGCGTAGAGAGGACATCCCCAGACTGTTCCCCGGACTCTTCCCCGAAGTACCGACAGACTGTTTCTAGCTCGAGGCTCTAAACTCTAAATGGACAAGAGCTAGATCCAGGTTCTGCTGGTTCTGCTATGCAACTTTCAAACTAGCCTCATTCGGCAACCTCCTCGTTCACCTACCTTAGTTTGTTTCAATTCTAACCCAATTTGTAGAGTGGTTGCAGCAGGCCATGGATGTTACGGGGAGGTCAAAGACCAACAGAAAAACCAACGGTCGGCGGGCGGTTGCAAATGAAGTTAAGTAATCCGTAAGTACGATGAATTAGCCGTGGTGTTGCGACCAAAATAGAGGTATTAATAGATTCAATCAACATCAGCCAATTTAATTCAGTTCACTATAGCTACCGCATGTGTAAATCACATTCTTCTCGTATTTACTGGTCTGAGCTGAGGTATGCAGATGCCATGTGGATCTAACCAAATTGGGAACAAGTCACAGCTTTGACGGGGTAGCTACCAGAAAAGGCTAGTTTTATGTCTGGATAGTAGTTTCATGTTCAAAAATTGCGCTAGACCCGGTCTCTAGTGCCTTCGCATAAGTATATACCGAAACTACCGACTGTTCTAGCTGAAAGCTCTAAACCTCAATAAACAAGGTCGGATCCGTCAGTCGAATAAGCTTTGTTAGCCGCGGCGCCTGGCCTTGGCGATACGGCTGAAGCATGGGGTAAGCAGATCCAAACTTTCATGGAGAAAGAGGGGTAAGACAAAGGCGGAGGTCCAAGCAGAGACGGCACCACCCGATGCAAGCCGGAAAGCAACATCAAGTGGCGAGGGTAGTTCTATAGCTAATCGGTGATAGGCGTATCCAGTGCCCGGCGAGTCCGTTTCCCCTGCTATCTATTTAAGTATTGCTTCGGCTCTAGTACCTACTGAGCTGCTTAAAAATTTGCCCAATTTGCATGCTAAATCCCTCGACGAAAATAGCTTGTGATGCTCGGGATAACACTGGACTTTCATTGGGTAGATCTACCTGCTAACTTGGAAGTTAACAAGAGCCTGTGATACTACCTTTTAAATGGCGCGCTAGAAGAGTCGAGGTGCCGCGCAGAGGTAGCTAGGTGCATCGGGAGCTAGATAGGTGGAGCTACCTACCTCCACCCATGCGCAGTTTTTCCACCTATCAGATTGCCAGTCTACTGTAGATCCTTACTTCTAAAAATCATAGGCCGATCCTGTCATTGCGTGCTATCGGCGCCGAGGGTAGAACAAAGCAATCCAGCGGGTTTGGGGTGCATCGTTACAGTGAGTCTGCAGACGCTCTTGTTCAGTATTGTGCTACCTCTACATCACGATTTAATACGTCTGGAAAGTTAGCCCGTCCCTCTATAATATAGATAAATAGTCATATGCTTTTGAATTTCCACGGCCCTGCTCTCTCCTCGCACAAAGTCTGAGGGGCCTGTATGTCACGAAAAATTGGTATCGGGCTAAAATCATGACGCTATCAGGTATGGTTGTACTCCAGATATACAATATAATTCCTTTTGCCTGCCGTAAAAAACTTATCATATCATAACGTGTGTTAATGTAATGTTGATTGACATGCGGGCCCCGAGCGGGAAGGAAACGTATCAAAACTACCTAGTATACGAGGTATCGGGCCGTTTATAACAAAGAAGGCTTGTCTACAAAGGCATGAAAGAATACTCGATTGCAACGATCCTCGATGGAGTCAAAAGGGCTATGAAGGATTTACAGTAGCTCTCTATTTAGCTAGGTGAGGGATCTATAGTCTGTATGTCTGAATAGCCTCGCGCCTAGTTGCTAGCCCCGCGTTTTCTTGCCTCCTCGCCTTCGTGGAGCTGTGTTAGAAGACCACGCGATACACGCGCAAGCTAAAAGCTAAAGCTTCGCGTGAAGTCTCGTGCTTATATAACTATACATGGTATGCAGGTACTAGTCTCGGATGCTTCGGATACAGGTTCCAGCTATTCGGTACGTGTGACATGAAAACACGGTTCCATGGGAGATCTCAGAAGCCAAATACTCCACTCCCAGTACTACTCGATCAACCGCACGTCTTATGCACGTGGAGATATAGGTACTCTTACTTTATATATGTACGCCTCGAGTATCTAGTTGTTGGCAGAAGGTTGGTTTGAGAATACTCAGGGATGCAATCAGACGCATCGTGGCAACCGCCCCGCGATCAATCATTAAAGCCCACTCTTCGTCTATGTATTGAACTAGATACGCAGGCTGACCAAGAATTTAGAGGCCTAGGTCCTACTCTATACCTGCTCCGGTAACGATTACTGAGATCTTCACTAGATGCATTGAAGTAGAGCAAGTGGCAAGGAAACTTGTGGAGTTGGCCAATAGGGGCTACTTTCATGTATAAGAGACATAGGATTTCATGGGAAAAGAGGAAGAGGGCCAGACAACTTAGCCGCTCACACTATCAGTTAGGCACACATCTTGATTTTCATAGATTTTTTTTCTTTTCAATTATTGTTATTGCGTTCTTTTCACCAAGCGATATATCCAACCAGATCCTCCTATCCCCGATTGCGCGTTGGTCGACGTTTATTAACGGGTGACTGAGTCACCTGGACCATCTTAGTGTTAATTAAAGGTTACTTAACTAAAAATAAGTGTATGTGTGTCACGAGGCAAACTTAAAACTACACAACAAAATGTGTATGGCGGGCAACAAGAAGTGTCTATGACCTACAACTAATGCAAAACGATGCTGACAGTTCTTGTTTCTGGTATTCATAGCCCAGCTTTCAAAATACATGTCTACATGGTAGAATAGAACGAAAAGAAGGGAGTTTTTATGTCTCATACTATGATCATGGGGTAAATATTAGCATACTCATAATGCATACTTCTAGTCCAGGATAAAATAGATTGGGAACTCCTTGAAACTCCGTACCTGAGCGCGGAGTTCGTAACAAGGGATTTGGTACTCTACAGTTTTAGGGAAGAAGGAATAAAATTCATGTCAGCGTTTCTCATGTGATATCCCGAACTCGACCCTAGACTGTAGCAAGGGCTTAGAAATATAGTCAATTTGCAATAATCTCTTATAGAGTCATACGAAGAACTTCACCCCCTATTTGTCACGGAACAGAACTGCAGCACTGAACCAGGAAGCTACTAAATTATAACGTTATCAGGGCGGGTTCCTTGATGTCTGTAGTTGCTTATATCCTCACGGTCGAAACCGGTACACGATTGAAGCAAGTGGAAGATCTACAGCTTATCTATCTGGACAGCTCCCCTTCTATTCAACTACTTCAATCCTAGTCTCACTCGCCCGTGGCTCTCTCAAGTATCACAATATACTATAGAGATAAGGGGAATATTAATGAAGTGAAAGCCGAAGTCTAATACGGAGCCTTGCATCGGTGTGGTTATTTTAGTGATATGCACGACCCAGTCTTCAGTGTGTGTGACAACCAATCGGGCATTATGAAAGCATAAGCGTCTCATATTATCTTTCAAAAATTAGGATATCATTATGTTAGTTATTGTTCCTTCTCTTGATATTATAGGCCCTTTATAATACCACGGTTTAGGAATTTAACGAGTCGCGTTTTTAGTATTCTGTCACACGTATGGGTACGTATTCTGTACCCGAGGGTTTGGGACACCCGATACCATGGAAATAATCATATGTGTGGCGGCGAACTACCGATACGAGGTTCGGGTGAAATCAGATCAGATCGGAAAGTCTGATCTGATTTATTCCGATCTTCTGAGACAGTTTGCTTCTACGAAAATGCAGTAGGATGTTTTAGGAAGTTGGCAATTTAGTTGCCGGCCTTAGGCGAGACTATTCAGACATAAAGACTGGAATTCGCCCGCCTTCGAAAGGAGGGAGCCGGAGATCTACATGCCCCCCTTGACTACATTGAAGATTATTACTCTTAACTGAATATTATTCCAAGCCCTACACAAGCCCTTGTGACATATTCTGCCTGCACCTCTTTTTATAGTGATATGAAGCGAAAAGAAGACGGCTAAAACGAATATGGTGAAGGGATAACCCAAAGAATTTAAGAACAGTCGGTTCAAGTGCCGTTCCCTCCTTACGGTGCACAGAAATCGTTTGCAACTATAGGCTAGCCAAAACCTAGTGAAAGCTTCCCGCCCTCTAATGGTGTTAGAAAGGAGACAAGGCTTAATTTAAAAATAATCGAGCGTTGGTCTCCATACACATCTCTCCTAATGGGTGTGGGCAAGGCATTAATACTACCTAATTAGGTAGTTAATAACGCATATAAGGCTAAGAGTGAAGCTCTTGAGTTGGTAGAGATACCGTAGGTAGACATTCGAATTATTTTGTAGCGTTCACGGCAAGATTTATAACTAAACGCATTTGAACATGTTTAAAGCCCGTTGAGGGATGTCCTTGTGTGATATATCATCGCAACATTGAAATATCTACCTCAACTTTATTTTTTGTTTTTGCTCCCGACTCCATCGCCGCAAGAGGCCACTTATTCACAGTGATGATTACGAGCACACCACCTAAGCCATGCAAGCACCTCCGAGGTAAACCATAGACAGTGTCATAACCACCGCATCGCTGGATTAGATATTATCTTATAGTTTCTACTCATACAATTCATTATCTGGGATTTCTATTTCTTAACGCGCTTAACTTTCTTTTTAGCATTGGGCCGATTAGAAGTGAAGGCTGAGATACCACGACCATTCCTGCCCTAAGACAGCTCGAAGACGTGAAGAAGAATTAGAGGGTAAAGTAGGACTTGACAGTTTGCAGTACGATTGTTATTAGTAAACTGTGACGTGAGCGCGATGGTTACCTCACAACATCATAAGCTAAGCTACCCTAGAGCTGACAATATGAGCCGATTCCAAGCGATGACGGCGGGTTGGAATCACATGCTGTAAAAAACAGCCTCGGAAACAGTAGTGCACTGGGATGATATAAGCTTACCATGTAACACATCATTATCTCCAATAACCACCGCTTTAACGCCAAGAGTCTTCGTATAAGCCGGATAAAGAAAAGCATTGATGGCCCCATAGGAGTTGACACAACTTTAATGTGCAAGTCGACATATGTGGAAGGCAGAATTCAATAAATCTTGTGACCTCGTCACAGATACAGGGAATCGATCGTTAGACAATGCAATATAACTGATCTATTATATACGAGGCCAGGGTAACGTTGGGCATCGACTCATCGTATCATAGTTCTATCAGCAAATACTACCCAAACCCCAGGCTCTTTGACATGATGTCACGCTCGGAAGGATCTCATACGTTCCATATGAAGTGTCAATTGGCATGTTATGACCTGAGCGTATCCATCTTTGGGGGTATTGGTAATCAGCTGAGCAGCCTACCAACGATTATACTTTCCCCCCAAGTTAAACGGACCGATACGGCCTTGTACCAGCCTTATTGAGGTGAATCCAAGGACTGCCCTTGTTTTCATGGCCCCCACGATGGGGTTGATCTGCGCCCTGCCTGCTTCCCCGCATTGTAATATGTTACATTGATATACGGTCCCCGCATACAACTGCCGTCTAACATTGGTGACGATGGCTTCAAAAGTGCCGGCATGCCTAAAAGTACCGAATGTGCTATAAATGATCTCGATCGGAATGCGGTCCTCTGCAGGAATTGACGTGGGAAATACCAAGCTCCTCAATGCAATAGGTTATTGGGGAGAACGGGAATCGAGATGAAGTTTTTCTCATATTTTCTGATAGCTTCGGCTTCTGGGGCCCTATCGGTTTCGATTGACGACTGTCCCGGCTACACTGCCTCTAATGTTGTTGAAAGCGACGGGAAGCTCACTGCAGACCTAACACTTGCGGGCACAGCATGCAACATCTATAGTACCGATCTAAAAGACCTAAAGCTTCTCGTTGAGTATCAAACAGGTTCGTTTTTAATTCTCATAGGCTTAAAGCGATCTCTAATTAATTTATAGACTCTCGACTCCACGTGAAGATTTATGATGCTGGCCTTCAAGTATACCAAATCCAGGAATCCGTTCTGCCAAGACCCTCTAATCATGGAGTTCTTGCATCAGACGCTGCACTCCAATTCAAGCTGACGGAAGACCCTTTCTCATTCTCCATTTCGCGTACCGGGTCGGATGACGTTCTGTTTAACACCAACGGTACTAAGTTGGTCTTTGAGTCACAATATGTCTACCTGAGAACTCAGCTGCCCAAGGACCCGAACATCTACGGACTTGGAGAGCATTCGGATTCTTTCCGATTGCCGGCGAACAACTATAGACGTACACTCTGGAACGCGGAGTCACCATTTATCCCGCGTAATAGCAACCTTTACGGGAGCCATCCCAATTATCTAGAACATCGCGGGGAGTCAGGAAGCCATGGTGTCGCTCTACTCAACGCCAATGGTATGGATATTAAGATTAACAAGACGAATTCGGGCGACCAGTTTCTCGAGTACAACATCCTCGGTGGAGTGTTAGACTTTTACTTCCTCGCGGGCCCCAGTCCTACAGATGTCAGCAAGCAATATGCAGAGGTTGTGGGCCTCCCAGCAATGGTATCGTACTGGACATTCGGGTTCCAGCAGTGCAAGTACGGATGGCCAGACGTCCAAACTGAAGCGGCAGTGGTCGCAAACTACTCCGCGGCTAATATCCCGCTAGAGGTGTTATGGGCTGATATCGACTATATGGATCATCGCCAGATCTTTACTACGGACCCCGAGAAGTACCCTCTCGACAAGATGAGAGAACTTGTCGACGAGCTGCACCAGAGAGGACAGAAATACGTCATGATGCTAGACCCAGGCGTCCACTACTCAGACAACTACGCCCCATACTCAAGGGGTAAAGAGGTCGACGCGTTCATCAAGGCCGACGACGGATCTCTATACCGCGGCGAGCAATGGGCTGGCGAAGTAGTGTGGCCTGACTGGTTCGCACCTAAAACGCAAGACTGGTGGACGGAAGAGATCAAGCGATTTTTTGACCCGGAGATGGGCCTCGACATCGACGGCGCATGGAACGACATGAACGAGGTGTCTAATTTCTGCGCCGACGTCAATTGTAATCCATCCGAAGCTGCTACCAGCGTCAAACGCGCCCCCAGCGCGACTCGCAAAATGCGGCATACGCGACGGGACGCAGCAGGAGACATGACAGGGCTCCCGGACCGCGACCTCTTCAACCCAAAGTACCGCATCGACAACCACCAGGGCGACCTCAGCGTCAGGACGCTGTACACGAACAACACAAACGCGGACGGGACTGTGCAATACGACACCCACAACATCCACGGGCTAATGATGATCACGGCGACGCGCAACTCGCTGCTGAGCCGGCGTCCTCAGTCGCGGCCGTTCGTGCTGACGCGGTCGACGTTCGCGGGCGCGGGCGCCAAGGCGGCACACTGGTTCGGCGACAACGCGAGCAACTGGGCCGACTACCGAGCGACGATCAGCCAGATGCTGTCGTTCGCGGCGGTGCACGCTATGCCAATGGTGGGGTCCGACGTGTGCGGGTTCAACGGGGATGCGCAGGAGGCCATGTGCGCGCGCTGGGTGCTGCTCGCCGCCTTCCAGCCCTTCTACCGCAACCACGCCGACATCTCGGCCCCGAACCAGGAGCTGTACCTCTGGGCGCTGACGACGCAGGCGGCGCGGAAGGCCATCGACGCCCGCTACCGGCTGCTCGACTACATCTACACGGCCATGCACCGGGCCGCGTCCACGGGCGCGCCCGTCGTGAACCCGCTCTTCTTCCTCTACCCGAATGATGCGGAGACGTTCGGCATCGACTTGCAGTGGTTCTATGGGGATGCGTTGCTCGTGTCCCCCGTTACCGACGACGATGCTACGTCGGTGACGTTTTACCTCCCCGATGACGTCTTTTACGATTTCTGGACCTTGCGGCGCGTCGAGGGCGAGGGCGCCACTGTTACGGTCGACAATGTCGCTTTCACGGATATCCCGGTCCACATCCGCGGCGGGACCGTGCTGCCGCTGCGCAGCGCCTCGGGGAATACCACGACGCTTGTGCGCCAGAACGACTTCACCCTCGTCGTCGCGCCGGGCAGGGACGGCAAGGCGAGCGGGTCTCTGTATCTAGACGATGGCGACAGCTTCGATGTGGGCGACAGGTACTCGGATATCAGCTTCACGTGGGATGGCACGACCTTGAAGGCTGACGGGACCTTCGGCTACGAGACTGACGTCGTCATCGAGAGTGTGAAGATCCTCGGAGGCGAAGAGCCCGTCACGAAGGAAGGAAGTTGGAGCCTGAACAAAGCCTTTGAAGTTACCGTGAATTAATGTCGAGAAATATGTAGTACGCTTAGCGTATTAACACTTTCAGTAGCTATAGTGAAATCACGAAGTATCTCGCGGAAAACGCACTAAGTTACGTGCGTTTATATGTAGACATTCGTCTATAGGTTGGATAGGAGTAATAAGCGACTTAGCGTAAATAGGTAAAATATTATTGAAGATCTCTTAGGTACAAGTACCTAGGATACTAGCAAGGAGAAATTAGAAGAAGATAGGAAAAATCTCCGACTCGTTGTTAGAAGCAACGCTAAATGGGTTATCATTTAATGAACCCGTATTTTAGGGCACAAGGCAAGTTCGAGGTTGGTTGTCTATCATACGCAATGCCATACCATGGTCATCTATTAACTGGAGCAAAGCGTAAGCCTAACTGTATCTCTCAGATCCTTCTAATGAATACCATATGCAACCACAACATCAAATCGAGCAATCTAAGCTTCTCAACAGAAGGCGTACTCCCATTCTTTATCGCAGTGGTATTTCGTTTCCTATGCCTCAAACACCAAAACAATACCATCATCGCCTGCTGTTACGACCCGTTCACCTGTGCTACCTTGCACAAAGCCTAAAACACCGCCGCCTTCTCCGTCGCCACGGTGTCCCTTCCATTCCTTTACCATGCTCTCTGCTGAGGCACCGGCCGCGCCACGGACATCCCACCGGCGAACGACACCATCCATGCCGCAACTCGTTAATAGCCAACCGTCTCCGAGTCCAGGGATGAATTCCACTTTAACAACACTAAACTCCTCGTGGGCATCTTTTATGTGTCTTCTTACTGCGAAACGGCGTGAAGTATCATAGATAACAATACTACCATCAACACTGCCCGCGGCAAGCAGGGGGTTATTGGGCGAGAAACTGAGTGTCTCAATACCGTCACCCTGGGTGTGTAAATCTGCTAGGATGGTGCCGCCTTGACTCCCTCCGGCGTCGACACCTTTCGCTTTTGTCTTGCTTTGCTTGCTAGAGGCCGGGTGGCTGTCAACACCTAGGCGGGGTAGACTAATGATCTTAATGGCGCCACCCGCACCACCAACTGCGACAAACGATGTCTTAGGGTCAATCGCGACGGAGTACAATCCGCCCTCAACAGCGAATCGCTGATCGGAACTATTCAGCGAGACAACAGTTTGCCCGTTATCGTTGGTAAGACCCTTCGCGGCAGCCTCGCCCCAGACATCCCAGACCAACAGCGAGCTATCTTCGGAAACGGTGGCGAGGAACTTTCCGTCGGGTGACCAGGCGCCGGCAGTGCACGATTCGGTGTGTAGGAAATAGCTTTGAACGATCTGGAGCGGATTTGATTCGTCGCTGGGATCAATTGTGTAAACCCACACTGAGCCATCCGACGCTCCCAGCGCTATCGTGTTCGCCACGCTGGTTTCCGAGTTCGAGGGTACCGGGCACGGCGCGAGCCAGTTGATCTCGGGTACTTCTGCAGCTTCGGCTAGGAAGGCGAGGGATGCCTTGTTCCGCGCATCAACTGACAGTGTGTAAGCGCGCAACTTGCCATCCAAGCCACCCGACACTAGGAATTCGCCGCGCGGCAGGGTAAAAGCCAATGCATTGATGGAATCAGTATGGCCTTCAATTGTAAATAGCGGCTGCAGCTCTGTGCTCTTCTGTTGCGGCGCATTCGGGTCGGCGTTGTAGCTCGGGGGCAATACCGGTCGGCCTACGACAGGGCTGGTGTCGAAGACGTAGCCCTTCCCCGGCGCATTATCTTCTTCGCCCTCGCTTCCACCAGTCGCGATCAAGGTCGGTTGCGTGGGATGCTGGGCAATGGCGAATACCGAGTCTTTGTGCGCGTCGAAGTAGGCGATGCTGTCGTTGTGGAGGCTGATCTCTACTGGCTCTTCGTCGTCAGAATCCATGGCAATGTCACCCTCCATGTCTTCGATCTCTTCCAGCGCATCATCTACGTCCAGCATCTCCGGCGCATCATCTATGTCGTCTCGATGAGGGGCAGACATGGTGGGCTGTTTTTATTGTTGTACGTTGCAGGGAAACAGAAAGAAAAGACGGGTGATTGTGAGCAGCTTTTAGTCGGTGAAAATAGGGATGAGACGCTATAAATCCAAATTATCTGGGACTTGACGTCTGGTCGTGGATGTTTGTCGAAGAAGAATTATTGCTTGATAATCAATCACTCAACTTTTTTTAAAAGTTGCCATCCGCGTTGATGGTGGGGTACCTAGCATCCCACCGAACTTACAGCCCGTACCTACTGTACTACCCCGCCATGGGCTTGGAATTTGAGAGAACCTACCCGGGAGTCATAGTCAGGGGTACTGTAAGTACTGCACGATACCTGAGGCAGGCGGGAGAGAGTCTGGGGTGCGGCTCCGCTTTTCGGGCTTTCCCGGGGACAGCTGGCAATGCAATGCGCAAGAGCTTGGATGCAATACCCGGTGCGTTAACGGGAAGCTCGACGATAATTTTCTAACAATCGAGAGCGCCGCGGTGCGTTTTGCGCCTTTTTTCCCTCAACACCATCCTACAGTCAGTTTGCGGCAGCAGCGTTGGAGTTTTGCGAAACACGCTCAATAGTTGTTATTCAATTGCTTCAAACTACCGATTACTCTAATTGGTTGCGCTTTCTGCACTCCTCTCCTACAGTACTAGTACGATCCCGCGTCCAGGGAAGCAACTGCCGCCATGCTTCGATCGGTACGAGCTACAGCCGGTGTTGGCCGAAACATTCTGGGGCCGAGGGCGGCTCCACGAGTGCTCACATGCAAATACTCCAGCACCACCACCTCCTTATACGTCTCCGCCCCCTCCACCTCGTCATACACACCCTCGGGAGCTAGCAGCAACAATCGCAGCAGCAGCATCTCCACCACCACCAAACCGAAATCCCCCCTGCAGTTTCGACGAAGCCTCCACGCCACATCCGCGAGAATGGCTGCCAACACAAGAACTGAGAGCGATGCCTTTGGCGAGATCCAGGTCCCTGCCGACAAGTACTGGGGAGCTCAAACTGAGCGGTCGCTCGAGAACTTCCGCATCAACCAGCCCCAGGACCGAATGCCACCTCCCATCGTCAGGGCTTTTGGTATTCTGAAGGGAGCAGCCGCTACCGTCAACATGCGATATGGACTTGGTATGCAAATCAACCCTCCGCCTTTACCTTGGCCTGTGCGACGTTCAATTGGGGCCCGCTTGAGAAGACCAAACACTTACCGTTGTGATTCCACCTTTAGATGAGAAGGTTGGTAAGGCTATCCAGCAGGCCGCCGCTGAGGTTGCCGACCTGAAGCTCATTGACCACTTTCCCCTGGTGGTTTGGCAGACCGGCTCTGGCACACAGTCCAACATGAACGCCAACGAGGTCATTTCCAACCGCGCTATCGAGATTCTTGGCGGCACCATGGGTACCAAGAAGCCCGTCCACCCCAATGACCATGTGAACCGGTCCGCTTCGTCTAATGACACCTTTCCTACCGTCATGCACATTGCCGCTGTTCTTGAGATTGAAGAGTCGCTACTGCCTTCCCTCAAGAGCCTCCGCGACGCCCTACAAAAGAAGGTTGACGACTTCGAGGCCAAGAACATCATCAAGATTGGACGGACACATCTTCAGGACGCTACCCCTCTGACCCTTGGCCAGGAATTTTCTGGTTACGTCGCACAGCTGGACTTTGGCATCAAGCGTGTAGAGAGTTCTCTTCCTGATTTGAGGCTACTGGCACAGGGTGGTACCGCCGTGGGGACGGGCATTAACACCTTCGAGGGCTTTGCCGAGGCTATTGCTGAGGAGGTCAGCAAAATGACTGGTACTGAGTTCAAGACGGCGCCCAACAAATTCGAGTCGCTCGCTGCCCATGATGCCATCGTCCAGGCCTCGGGTTCCCTGAACACTCTAGCTACATCGCTCACCAAGATTGCTCAGGACATTCGTTACCTTGGCAGCGGTCCCCGTTGCGGCCTTGGCGAGCTGGTCTTGCCAGAGAATGAGCCTGGCTCCAGTATCATGCCCGGCAAGGTCAACCCGACCCAGTGCGAGGCTCTAACTATGCTCTGCGCCCAGGTCATGGGCAACCATGTCGCTACAACGATTGGTGGCATGAACGGTCAGTTCGAGCTCAACGTTTACAAGCCCCTCGTCATCCGCAACCTGCTCCACAGCGTCAGACTATTGTCGGACGGTATGCGCTCGTTCGAGAAGAACCTGGTTGTGGGTCTCCAGGCCAACGAGGAAAAGATTGCCAGCATAATGAAGGAATCGTAAGTAGAACTTGGTTTCCTGTAGATCATGATCAGTATAAGCTAACAACTACCCAACAGCCTCATGCTTGTCACTTGCCTCAACCCTAAGATTGGCTATGACATGGCTTCCAAAGTCGCCAAGAACGCGCACAAGAAGGGTCTTACTCTGAAGGAGAGCGCTTTGGAGCTGAACGCTCTGACATCGGATGAATTTGATACGCTCGTCAAGCCTGAGCTGATGGTTGGGCCCAAGGCTTACAAGCTCTAGTACCCGAATATTAACTTGTTAAATCTGGTATATTCCAAATAATTGGATAGCGACGAGACACAGACATTGCAACGCGAACATAGATCTATTCATGAACCATTGGCGGTATTGTACATGGGCAGGAAAAATGGACAAGAATGCGGCTGTAACATAAACTCACCTGTAGGAAGGCGTGTACATATTATGATAGCACTAAACCACTTGAAAATAAGACCTTCGCACCACAAATAACTGAATTACTCAAATTAAGGCCCATGCAAAGAACCTACCTAGGCTCACAAACCATTCTTCTGGGCGGGATTGACCAACAGTGCCTACGTCTAACCTAACTCAATGTTTGACCCATTACAGAAGTGTGTGTGATATAGTCTACTAGGTTAGTAATGAACGTTGAACTCAACTGGTAGGTGCCTCAAGAGTTACATAAATGATGCCTGCTACCACATACCTTATCTAGTTCCATCCCCATGCCTTGGGGACGCGATTTTCCCTCTCATACTTCCAAGTTTCATCCAGGGCCTAGCTGAACTCACTCGCTTTGAAGGTTTCAACGGGCTTATCTGTGATGTGGTTATATTTCAAACATGTGCTATTGCATGTAGGGTCCAAAACAACTTCAAAGGCTAGACCAGGTATCGGTTGCAGTATAAATATTATCCTGTTCACTTCAAACGAAAATGTCTGGTGAGGTTGCAAGGTCTATGTGCAACGTACTCTTTGTTCTGCAATGCGTCATCTACATGTAGAATAGCTGGGCTAGGGAGCCCCTGAATAGGAGTGGTGGGTTCGAATCCCACCGGTGCTGACATAATTGAAAATGCAGCAAAAAAAAAAAAAAAATTACTCGCCCTGCTTCAGGTGTCCTAAAGCCCCTGAACTACAGCGCGCCCCCCTTTCGGGTTGGGTATTTGGGATTTGCTGGTCGGGTCCCGCCTCTGCCCACGCAGATCTGTTGCCAGACCGGGCTCTTCCCAAGGTTCGTGGCGCTTGTTAGGCTCGAATCCCGTTGCGGCGGGGACCAGTTTCTGAACCCTAAGCCCCGCCGGTTATAGATGTGGTCGTCTAACCGGGTTGACTACTTGGGTGCTTGTTGTAAAACCAAACTGATCTTTTGGTTTATATAGACTCGGCCAGGTCCCTGCATGTACAGAGGTACCTGGATGCTTGTAAGGCGAGGCCCAATGACCAGGGCAACCATGGGCAGAATGCGAGGCTGCGCGTTCGACGAGGCATGTACCCGGTACCTGGGTACTTTTCTACGCACCAGGTACCTAGGTACCAGGTAGACCTTTGCAGATAGCCTGTCTATCCTCATCAGCAATAGGTTCGATCCAGGGTATGAGTAGTTTAATTTGCCTTTTTTTCTCTTTTCTGTTTTGCCAGCATGCTCAGGATACCAAACGGTTCGGAGGCCAGCCAGCCCCTGAGGCAACCATCTGGAAGACGCCCCAATGAATAACACGTAGGATACTTACCATCGAGATAGCCCAAAGCCTTTCACTGACGTTGAACTCAACTAAGATAATCGAGTAACCTCGTTTCCAGCTATAGAGTGTATCGTCCCTTTGGTACGCCCTTGTACTCGCCCAGTTCTCGCCCGGATAGTATAAAATATAGGTTAGGATAGGAGTATTGATTAGCATCTATCTGCGAGAATATAGGATAACGTTGAAGAAAAAGGGGAAGCCGAGTTTTACGTAGGGTTTTCCATTGCTGATTATCGGGATCCCCAAGTGTAGACTTATGACATGAGGTCCTCGGCAATAGTTGCAATCATCGACAACAGTGATTCCTGTAGAAAATGTTCACGGAAAACGAGTCTGTGCCTGCCACAAAAGCTCAGAGTATCTCCTCATCTGCGGATCTGGTACCGCATGGGCTAAAGGGCGGGCGGAGGGGAGAGGGGGGGGGGGGGGATTGTAGCGTATATTCAGCTTGTACAAGTAGAATTTTCCCCCTTTGCAATGCTGATGATTGACAAAGGAGCTACCAGCAGTTGGGACTGGCAGCGCCCCTAGGAACCGTATGCTTGCGATGTCGTATGTGTTCGGGAATGCTACCGCCGGGAATAAAGCTTGTGTGAGGGTTGCCTTAGTAAAGAAGTCGACAAGCATCAGACTGAGTCTAGTCAATAAGTGCTGAAACCACTGACTTACTAGGTTAATCTGAAGTAGATGTTGACAGACATCAACGTAGGCATAATAAATGTCGTTTTGATGCTCATGGCACCTAAGTTTGAAAAAAAGTAACTCTTCATTTGGTTGGCTTTGGCCCAGCTGCAAGAAATGGGTTTACAAGATTATTTATCCTGATATGTAACAGGCGATATACAAGAGAATAAAGAAATGACTAAGGGAAATACATCCGGGACGCCGAAAATGCGTAATAATGAGAGTAGTTTCCGAAAAATGCACCGACTCCTGGTTATGCAGCCTTCAATCGTTAGTATCAAGCACAACTCGAACTGAACAAACTCGATTCTAATGCCTCAATAAGCCACTCTCATGATATCTCAATCATGCTTAACGGGCGTTTGCGCCCACTAGATTCATCGCTAGACACACTAGCATAACACACGCACCGTAAACGGCTAGTGCTAATGACGCTCTTCGAAGATGGACAGGATTCAGGTGTTCCATGTCCCATCTCCACTTCGTCCGCCATCGCCATGGCAATTTGGAGGCCTTGCTTTTTGCGTTGGTACCACTTGCACTGCTGCGGATGCTTGAAACGCTTGCGCCGAGTAGTCCCTCAGCTCCTTCATCGTCGGTGGCGTTGCTGTTGTCGTCTTCTGAGGCAGCCGCTGATAGAGCATCGTCATCTTCTTTAGTTAACCGTTGGTGATGGATAGAGTCAGGATCGGAGATTTTGTAGTAAAATAGACCAGGCAGGATAAAGCTGATGGCAGTGCTTCCTGTGGATCCGACATAAGCGAGGACCCTCTCCAATGAGGTAACTGTCAGAGCCACGGTGTAGGCTAGGATAAGTAGAATCGTTGTAAGAATAGCGAAGCGTAACTCCGACATGGGAGCCGATCCATGATCCGAGCGCGTTGCTGTTGGGAGAAGCAATCTACTGGATGGAGAACCTGTTCGACCTTGTGTACTAGGGATGGCGTTCGGACGCCATTTCAGCACAGCATCCACAGATGCCCGGCATGGATGCACCTGTAAGGGAACGGAAAAGGTAACAAGAATGACAATAGCGGCTTTCGCGATGGTAGAAGCGATCGATGGAGCATCTTCAAATCGATTTGTTAGTTATATAGAGGACAATGCTGACAAAAGGGGTACGTACACATTGAAACAATGTTGCCAGTGATATCATTGCCAAATGATAAGTAACCGGTGATTGAGACTAAAACGTAGACGCCGGCAGCAGAGCCAATGCTTGAAGAAATCACACCGAGTATACTACACAACGAATTAGTAATCTGGAGAGAAGCTGGTGACATAAGGGCTTCATGCAGCGTTACCTTTTCGGAGAATTGTCCTTGATCTCGTTAAGAATCGAGAACATATTCTGATGGCAGGTATAGGCAAAGATAACCACGGGTAAGCTGGCGAGGGCCTCAACGGGACCGGCCCATTCAATAACACGAATCTTGTCTCTTGGTGCCAGAGCATCGGAAGCGAAGTGGTATACTACGAGTATAATCAAGTAACCAATGGCGACAAGGGCGATGATACTGGTGTATTTGAGCGAGTCGAGACGGCGAAGAAAGCTCAAGGGAATGATCAGCAGCATAAATACGGTAATCCAGAAATTTCGGTCCATCAGGTAGGCGATGGATGCTGCTCTACTATCGAAGCCTTCGACAACACCTGGCATCAAGTCCCCTATGATGATCATGTATGACACGCCGACCCCAAAACACTTGATTGCTATTGCGGCATCGAAAATAACGGCGGCATTCGGATACGTCATTTGCGATAGCGCAAAGAAGGATGACGAGCCACGATCCAGATACCGAGCGCATCGTGATTGGAGATAAAGCCCAAAGGCAGAGGTGAACCCTGACCAGAGGATGACGATGACTCCAAGCACCATCCCGAAATGAGAGAGTGCGGAGGGCATGGCGAGAGTCCCAGCACCCAAGACTAGAAAAGTATATGTTAGATTTAAAATTCACCATGAAGGGATTGTCGGCGATAACAGTCGGCTGTATGACGCAACGTACTGGTGTTGAGCAGGTTGGTTACGCTGCTGAACAGCGAAGCAGACCCGCCACCGCCATCTTTCGGGTGAGGCTTCCCCCTCCTGGTTCTGGAGCAAGAAGTGAGACGTCAGCATAGAATAAGAGGCTCACACGCAGCAAAGTGTGGGATTACCTTGTCATATCGCCGGATGTACTGGTCCCTGCGGTTGAGGTGGTTCCCCCATGTGTGATTGCCGAATAATTCGGCATAGCCTAGAGAGAACTAGCCCCAGACCAGACGAACAACGAGAGTCCGGCTGGCCAGAGTATTGTCTCAAGCACGATGACGCGATATATCAGTCAGCCCGACTTGTCGTCAATTCGTCGCTCGTCGCTCAGCTGCGCCCACACCTCTGATTGACCGACTGCTTGGTAGTTTTGCCAGACAGACTGCTGCACACTGTCGCATATGGAGGTTGTGGAATTGGGATATACACGGGGCCGGTGGGATGCTGAGGCAAGAATGGACACGCGGGTATCGCTTGTGGTCGGATGGTGTTGGGAGCTGGATTGGAGATGTCTAGGAAGGTGGAACAAGTCTGGTGGCATTGAAGCTAGACTGACGATAGCAATCAATCGACGTAAGGTAGGCAGTCGTAATGACAGCTGTCATCGGAACCACTAAAATTTCCAAGTCTAGCACTAGTGCAATTTCGAGATTGGAAGGCTCCCTCGCAGGGGTGCCATAAGAAGGCATCAAACAGCAAGCCATGCAGAACATTGAGCCAATTGGATTCCGCTGCCGCTGTACGGGACCCACTTAGCGCCCCTGACCTCTAGAGCTTCCTAAATCTGGGGAAATTCCACCCAGCTCGTGCCGCGTTTGCAAACTTGATCGATTATACCTATCATTCTGGGTGCTGTCTCCGTTGAGAACAAACAACAATCCACTGTGTGCAAATGTAAACAGACGCGAGCCTGAGCTTAGGTCGATGCTGGAATGCTCTAAACTCCCTCTTAACTTCGCGCCGTCCGTTGGTGTGAACGCAGGCAGCCTAAACATCTAATTCCAACCAGATAACACGCGATGGAGTCTACGATCGACGATACTACGCTGTCAACTATCTCGCTTCTAGAGGGACGCCTCTTGCGGATCGAACATCTCTTGTACGGCAACTCAGTCCCCCAGTCGACGATATCGGCGACACGGAGCTTGCAAGACCTGGAACACCGCTTCTCTAAACTTCTGCAACATATACGAGTGTACGGCGAGCTCCTCAAACTCTGTAGGTTCAAATATCGCCCGTCACTTCGGCAGTTCTACAGAGTCTACGTACCGCGCAATCGAATGCACTCCCCATTCTCCATGCACATATTTCCCATATTATCGCGATGCTAGTCGGATTGCAACTAATTGTGGGCAGATAAATCCAATCCAACACTATTCCAACCGCCCCCCGCCTCTCAACCTCCACCCGAATTGTCTTTAGAAGCACTACGCGCCATAGTTCTCTCCGCTGCCTCTTCTTACCCCTCTACGGCTTCAGTGCTGACAGCAATATCTGACACACCCATCCCCGATCCAGCCCTTAGTGCTGGCTTAGCAGCCTTACTACCGCGGATGAAGGGCATCGAAGCAACGCAGCTGGCACAAGCCGCCGAGATTGCGGATCTCAGAACGCGCAGCGAAGCAGCTGTTCGCAAATGGTATAAGCACGACGTCATGGGATATTCAGACTTCGTAGCAGGCGTCGAAGGTCGTATGGAGAGAGTCGAGCGGGCCGTGAGAAGGGTCGAGAAAACCAGAGATGAGATCTGAAGTAACTCCGAGGACGCTTTCATTTTAGCCCTGGATGTCCGTCGTTGCGTCTCTGCGGCATATTAAACTCTGCCCCAACCTGGTTTTCGCGCCCATCCACGTCGCACTAGACCGGCCCAAAAAAGATACTGCTAGAATACATTAGGCTACGCTATACCGCTCCCATGGAGGCGGGAAGTCAACAAATATGTGGGGAAAGGCCTATCAATTATCAACTTGAGTGGTTTGTGTGTATTGGGGATCCAGTCTCAAGATACCAATCATGTGACAGTCACACACTGCACTCGCCAACTCTCTTGCGTTGTGGTGCCGTTACGCCGGTCTTAAAGTCCTCACTGGCAACTACTTAGTAGCAGAATGCGCTACAAGATCTGTACCAGTTCCTATTCCACTAGAGCTACCTAACTGGTTCCATCAAAATTGAGCGCACCTCCTGATTGTATAACTATGTCAGCAAGGCGATTATATAATATTCTGTTCCGGACTCCGCGTTTCAGGACAACATCTGGTCCAGGTGGTCTCATAGTTAATTCCTATGAATCATGACCGCCCTGGCCCCCGATTGTGTAATCATACGTCAGTATCTGCGGCTTCGGATTTCTAAATAAATAAAAATTCGAGGCTCAATACCGCGGGATCTATCGGCACATCGTCCACTTCTATCGGCGACACGGATAGCACGATAGTTCCGACAAGAGCTAGCATGGCAAATTGTTCGGGCGTCGCGGCCTCTCGGCAGTCACGGCTTATCAGATATTTCATCTGGAAGGTGAGGCCAGTGTTGAGGCCTCTTGTAATTACCATGGAAGTGTGATAGTGGGGCAGGGGATTCGTGACTAACGCCTACGGGCCGGCCGCGCGTTTCAGATCGATGAACTACCTAACATGGCGTAGCTCCTTCGCACCTGCACTAGCAGCTTGAGTATAGAAAGGTTCAGGTTACCAGCAGTTATATAGCAGGCAGTAGGATTAGGGCTGATTACCATCATTTTGACGTGGGAAATTGCTGCAATTGCTGAAACACTTAGAGCTATCTAGAACTGCTATGGCGCATTATTTTGACACAGTCAATGTGGATGTGCCTCCTGCCAATTGGTGTGCATGAGGATGTACCGGGTCCAACGTACAGATTAGCGTTTGATGAGCCTCAATTAAGTTATCTTAAACTACACGATTGGCCCCTCGCAACCCCTGCGACTTGGTTAATATCTAGCGTCAGGTACAGATTCCGGATTTAAGAAAAATAATATCGAGGAAACAAGAAAAAACATGATAAGAATCCTATACAGTAGTATGCCTGTATCACCCACCAAATCAACCCAGATTATCTTAGCCGTTACATTCGGTGGTGGTCCCTTTTTGTTGTCTTAATATTGACAATAAGAACGTATCACCCGGTATTCTTCACGTGGCACATTAGTACGACATGGCTAATGCGCCAGGATGACAGGTCGTGGTTGGTGGTTAGGAATGGAACCGCCACTTTATCCAGATCGAGGTTGAGCATTCGGAAGCAAGAATTGTCGGCCAATCAAGCTCCGCGTTTCCTTAACAAAGTCCCGAGGCCTGGCGTCAGTGCCTTCTCCTCCCTTCGTTCTCTCTTGGCACACCCGGTTCGAATGCTAGCCCGTTAGAAGTCGTCGATCTGTCTCAAACACCCCGATAACCATCCGATCATTCTAGTGCAGTGTGCCTATTGTCGTGCCCTCACCACTGTACTAAATTGCCGCCGACCGACCGGTGTTCCTGCCTTAGCGGCAACGCTCCGGCGGGAACACAAGGCGATGCACACTATACCGCCCAACGTCACGTTTTGCAAGAGAGCGCTTGCTCGCCTGTCGCTAGCTATCGCAAGAAGATGCCGTTAGTTGTGCCAGCTGAATGGTTCGCTGAAATCTACTCCTCGGGCTACAGCACCACCTATCACTTGTCAGCTGGACGCTACGCTAGTTGAAATGTACATCAGCCCATCGAATAAGTCATGCAATATTGTACTGTAGGTTCAGCTACTCAATACCTACCTATCTAGGTAGGTAGGTATGTATGTAGGCGGTGATGACACCTGCGTCCCCGATTTCTTCCTTGGGCTACGTGACTCTGGTGGTTCGTATAGGTATACTAGATTCATTGACGTGACTGGGCGTAGGCCGTATTCATTTCATGGTACTCTAAAATTGCCTATGCCAGACAAGAGATCAAATCACAAAAGCAGCAACACCAACAATTAGCACACAGTACATACATAAGGCGGGGAGGGGGTGCTGAATGTATTGTTACTATGTTCCCGACGTACCTGGATGGGAGTAACACGCGCGGCAATTAATATAGGTATAGGGAGTACTGTACAGTGCTGCCCTCGTCTAGGTGTGCTGTTGGTACATGCTGTACAGACCAGTCGGGCTAGAAATAGCACACAGCAGCCTACTGCACCTCCTAAGACATCCCATCCCAAGCTGACTGGCCGCAGACACTGGCTGCCGACCCGCATACTCAGGTACATAACACAATAACACAGGGCACGCCTGCACAGCACAGGCACGGACAGGATCAGCCAGTCGCAAGAGGAGATGCCCACCTCAGCATCCCCAGCACTGCCCAGCCTGGTACAAGACTCCCACGTCTCCACCCATCCCTCACCGCGACCAATGGCAACGCGTCTTGCCATAACCTTAACCCCCCTTGGTCCCCTTTGGTGTCGTCGGCCCTTGGGCGTGAACGTGCCACTGGCCAGCGGAGGAGGTACCTGAGTGTGCCGCTGTAGCGTACAGTACCCGTTCCCACTTATTCTTGGTCTCTCACACCTCGCTCCGCTCATCTGTGCACCCTCCTCCCAGCACTCCTCCCTCGCTGCCTGCCTTTTTCTTTTAATTACTCGACCATCCCCGTCACCCGCCCGTCTTTCTGCGAGAGACCAACATTGCCCACAGCTGTCGATCACCCGCTTGACCTCGCCCCTCGCTGTTTCTAGACGCCTTCTCTTCGAATGTGATTACATCGCTCTATGGTGCGCCGGCTACGACATCATTGGCTGTTATTGTTTAGGAGATTGCGCTAGTCTGAATATCTGCGACGGGAAGAAGGCAATCGACGACGGGCGGACAGACATTGAAGCGAGGAGAGACCAGCAGGAGGAAAACAGGACCACGTCGGCCGAAGAGAAGGAGCAAGAGAGCACGAGAATCCGTAACCGTTTTCCGACGCCATTTGGTTGCTGGATTGATTTGGTTCGAATTGTCCGACATCCATCCGCGCAGTCCCTTTTTAGCACCGAGTTCACTCTCCGCGTAAGCCCATCGACCTGCGTTCTCACCCAACCCAACCAAACTCAACTAAACTGAATTTTAAAACATTCAGATTTCGACAACGTGTAACCTACCCAATCACCGAGGGCGACCCGATCCGTAAAGTCTAAATCCCAAGTGCGCGCCGTATAATCGAGTAGGGGTTGGCCTAGTATCCAGTCGCGACCAGCAACCACCCAACTCATCAACTTGAGCCAAATTCATCACAACAACAAACTCCCAAATCAAGTCACTCTTTTCACAATACCCAATCGCTTTGATCTACTTGATCTACAATACGGTGTTTGGCATCTTCACACGAACATCCTAGGAGTCTGCCATTAAGCTCCCGACCACGGATCGCCATCACTACTCCATCCTTAATTGCCCACCGAGATCATCGCTCCTGGACCTAGATCCCCTGGTCGATCGGATACCAGCTTTATTCTCCCACCGAACTTGGACTTGTTACTGAACGGGCCGGAATTTATCCAAACCAATTCTACCCGTTCGATCGCGATCCAGTCGGCGGTTCTCGTTCCTTATGAACTCATACGGTTCTCTTCACTCTCCGTCGCTGCGAAAAATGGAACAATCTAGGGCTGGCTATGGCCGGAAACGAATGAGCATGGGCAACGTGATTGGCGACCCATTTGCTCTTGCTACCATATCCATCGCCGCAGTAAGTAACCTGATTTCGGGTCCATACCCCCAAGAGTTGCTACTAATATTTCTCCCCTTTGCAGCTCTCGTGGCTTATTTCCCTGGTTGGCTCCATCATTGGCCAAATCAATTCAGACCCCAACGACAAGATAAACATGTTCCCGAAATTCGTTTGGTGGTCCATCGTATTCATGTTCCTCTTGATTCCCGCCGTGTTTGTCGTTGTAGCCTCGGATTCAATCCAGACATATCATGTGGCCTTGGTTGGGTACATGGGTGCTGGCCTTGTGCTTACCTCTTCCTCGGTCAACTCCTTAATATACTTCAGCGAAGGCGCTCGACAAGCTGCTGGTGCCGGTTTCATATTGCTGTCGATGGTTAATGTAAGTCTTACCATATTCCACACTTGCTACTTGAAGCGTGGTAGTTGTGCTTCGTACTAAGAAAAGGGTAGATTATCTGGATTTTCTATTTCGGCTCGGCGCCCTCGGGGGTTGCTCGTGCATACATCGACTCTTTTGCTCTGCAAAAGGAATCCACCATGAACCGGCAAACTATGAATGCATATGGTGGTCGTCCCGAAACCTCTACTTCTGTTCAGCCTCCACAGATGTACACATCCGCCCAACTCAACGGCTTTGAAAACCCATCACCTGTTGGTGGCCTGAACGGGAATGGGCCACGAAACTTATCCCCCACCTTTGCTGCCCCTGGCGTCAAGCCCGCCCAACCGCCACAGCAGGCTGAACCTGAGATTGCCGCTCCGTCAGAGTATCCATACCGCGCAAAGGCTATCTACAGCTATGAGGCCAACCCTGAAGATGCCAATGAAATCTCCTTCTCGAAGCACGAGATTTTGGAGGTCAGCGATGTCAGTGGAAGGTGGTGGCAGGCAAGAAAAGAGAACGGCGAGACGGGTATTGCTCCCAGCAACTACCTCATCCTATTATGAGCGGGCTTTGGTTCCTTTTGGCGTCTATTACGGATGATTTTAAACTTTGGGAATACCTTGACTACCATTCTGGATGCATCCTATCGGAACAGCACCTGTAGGGGATTTTTGATCCTCCTTGTATCTGAATGGGCATAGAGAACCCCCACAGCTGCGGAGCTTGCGCAGTTAGCGCTAGATATCAAGCATGACTTGGAGTGAAAAGTGCGATACGACCGGTTTTGTTATTTTGCCTCGTCACCATTTTACGTTTATTTATTTTTTCCTCTCTGGACGGACGAAATTCCATCTTTCAACTTTCTTTTTCTCCCTGGGGGCATCCTCATATTTTCTGCTTCTCCCCACAAACCTGTTCTCCTATTTGTATTATTTGTGTGACACACGAGGGACAAACCAGTCTTGGCACAGCATGGTGGAAATGTTGACTCATAGGATATGAGGCGGTCGTATATATTGAAGGACTAGGAATGGTCGAGAACAAACGTCTCCCCGGTAAGGAGTAACTGAGTTGGTGGGAGCGAGGAAACGGCAAAGCAAGGGCCGAGCCAAAAAGGCAGATAGAGCCTGTCATCTCTGCCGTAAAATAACACGGAGTTTACGAAGGTTACGCACGTATTCATTGGTTCAAACGAGGTTTTCAGTTACGATAACCCCCTAT
Organism: Xylaria telfairii; assembly: GCA_022495065.1. Classification (NCBI taxonomy): domain Eukaryota; kingdom Fungi; phylum Ascomycota; class Sordariomycetes; order Xylariales; family Xylariaceae; genus Xylaria; species Xylaria telfairii. The sequence continues at coordinate 2,577 of MU384067.1, read as the reverse complement.
GTATACACCCTGTTGTCCATCAATGAACAAATGAACAAAAAAATCTTCCGTAATTGCTAGCGTTTATTGCTGAGTGAGACAACCAGAATAGTGATTCTCCATTGGCCATTTGCATGAAGACTTGTATCAGTTATGCGTATGACACCACAGATTGATACGCGTAGTGTGCTGCCTATACTAAGCCGGTCTTGCATGCTTTCAAAACTGGGATGCTTCATAGCTTTCGAGACTCTCCAATCTCTTTCCGTCGACCATAATTTGTACATCAACCAGCTCCCACATAAGTGGCGTCTCCGTATCAATTAGATCACTCTAATGCTCCCTCGTCGGTCTCCTTGCAGGTGCCGCGTGCTTCTCAAGATGAGGAAAACTAAACTACCGCAGCCATCACAAGACCTAGCTCCCTTACAGCTGTGATGCGGGGTCCATTGTAGCGTAACACACTGCCACACATGACATACTGGCCCATCTGTTACGGGTAGTAGCAAGTAGGTTCCAGCAGCGTGACGTGTCGAGTCGTGTAATCGTACAGAAGCATTACCGGTCATAAGTACATTACATCGTAGCAAAACCGCGGCATAGCACAGTTAAGAAAGGCGCCGTTGGCGGCAACACAGTTACTCCTTGGGGCTGGCAAAGGGGGTGGTATCGCATACTGAGGAGATATAGAACGGATACGAGTGTCGGGATGGAGTCACACAGGCCCCTCTTCACCGCCTCTTCTCTTTTTTTTTTCTTCCCTCACGTCGTGTCCAGCCTCTTCCGCAGCTCGCGCTCCTTCTGCAGGACCTCGAGCTCGAGCCTCTCGACGCTGTACTGCAGGGCTTCGCGGCGCTGGCGCAGGACCCGGGCGCGCAGCTTCGCGTTGCCGTCTAGCTGGGCGCTACCGCTGCCGCCCTTCTTGGCATTGTTTTGCCGGGAGGAAGAGTTGTTGCTGTTGTCCAGCCGCCCCTGCTGCAACTCGGCGCGCGCCTTCAGCGACTCGATCCGACGGTCCACGCGGTCGATGTGCGCGTCCGCGCGGTCTAGGAGCGTCGATATCGCGGGCGCGAGCTCGGACCGCAGCGATGCTTCGGCTGTTTGGAGCGTGCTTTGCGGGATCAGCTCGTAGTGCTGCGAGGGTCAGCTTTTGTATATGGGAAGAGGGAAGAGGGGAGGACGTGCCCTGGCTGTCTTTAATACGCCCACGAGACGCGGGAAGTCGGATACGCCGCTCTCGAGCGTCGTTACCGACGATTCGAGGAAGGATAGCGACGTCCGGAGTGCGGTTACGCAGTCGCTGTATGTCGCTGTGCCTGTGCTTGCGAGGCCGGTTGCACTCGCCATTTTGGCGTGGTGGTGCGGGACGGGCCCTCGTGGTAACCTCTTCCGAACCGAATGGTATACGGGAAAAGAGAACGTTGTATTTTTTGGGGGGGAGGGGGGCGTCTACGAAGGTTGTAGGTAGTCGTCGTCCAAAGTGAGCTTGGGTAGAGAGGTTGTAGCTAATGGCTGGCCTGCAAGGCAGTCTTTGTATTCATTTGTAGTTGGTTGTATGAAGGATGGCTTACTAATACTGCTGCTACTGTGTATAGAATATTACTTATAATAAGGTAGACCTCTGTAGGTTAAATAATAAAATGCTCCCCTTAACAAAAATAACAATATCTTTATTATTTTTATTATATATTATTTTTTTACTATTTGTTAATTTATATTTTTATTTAGCTGGTTTTTTTAATTTATAATTAACTAGTAGTTTTTTTATTTTTTTTTTAAATTAATTAACGTAATTTATTTATAATATTTTAAGTTTAATCTTATATATTTTAATAAATAACGCTTTTTTTAGTAATCTTTGTTAATTAACTGCTGCGCGTAAGATTTTATATAAATATTTTTTATAAGAAGTAAGAATTTTTTAAATACGTTTAATAAAAAAGTTAATTTAAAATAATTTATAAAAATAATATTATAAATTTTAAAATAGTTAAAAAATTTTAGTTTATATGTTAAACATTTAATTTTTTTAATAACTTAAAATAAACTAGCGTATTGTTGTTTTAATTTTTTTTTTAATATTACAGCTTTAAAAATATTATATTTTTTATATAATTTAAATAATACGCGCTGTTTTATTTAAAAAAAAATAAGTTAATAATGTTTATTATAATATATTTTAATTATAATAAATAATATAATTATAATATTATATATTTTTATTTAAAATAATAAATTTATTTATTAATTATAAAATATTTTTAAAATAAAATTTAAGGTAAATTTTAATATAATTTTATTAAGCGTTTAATAAATAATAAATAACTATATATTATTAAGTTTAAACTATAATTTAAACAAGGAGTTTTTTTATTAAGCTAGGTTATTTAAAATATAAAAATAATATTATAAAGTTAATTTAATAATTAAAATAAATTTTTTAGTTTATTTATTAATAAATAAATAATAAATAGTTATAAATAATAATTAAATATTTAAATAAGTTTATATATATTTTTATATATTAATAAAAAATTTAAAATTATAATTATTAATTATAATTTTAAAAATTTTTTATTTAATTAATAAAAATTTATT